>JBBPDA010067510.1:0-12906 GCA_037974385.1 Arnoldichthys spilopterus | reverse complement strand
TCTGTCTATCTATCTGTCTATCTATCTGTCTATCTATCTGTCTATCTATCTATCTATCTATCTATCTATCTATCTATAGGTATAGGTATATGTATCTATCTGTTTATCTATTTATTTATTTAGGAATGGTTATGTAATGTGTCAGTGTTCTTTGTTTTAAACTGAGATTCTTTAATGCCACTCTATATGAACAGTTTAGGTTCTGACAGTGTAGTATGTACAGATGTTCATAAAACGTAACTTTATTTCTGATGTTCCTTCGTCTACGTTTAACACCATTGTGATTTTTGTTTGTAGGAAGCAGTCCAAACTCAACCAAAGTCCCTCCGCCTCTGTTTAAGAGAGTGGTTGTCATGTTGATCGATGCTTTAAGAGAAGACTTTGTCTTTGGGCCAAATGGGAAGAGATTTATGCCCTACACCAGATACATCGTGGAGAGTGGATCCTCTCACAGCTTCATAGCCAAAGCTCGACCTCCTACTGTGACGATGCCGAGAATTAAGGTGAGTGTATAGTTAACCATTACTGTACAGGACGTCTGATTCACTGTTGACCACAAGCCTTTTTTAGACACTTTTCAAATAGGGCTGCACCGATCCAATCCTGATAACGGAAATCGGTCTGATGTTGGCTCAAATAGCTGGATCCGGTATCAGTAACAGTGGGCTGATATATTGGGCCGATCTATTCAACTCAATTCTGTTATTCGTATCCATGCGCACTCTAACTGCAGTTCTTGTTCATTTTCCAGTTTTTTTTTTACCAAATTGCATTAAAACATGTATCGTTTCAATGCGTTTTTTACGTTTATCGTTTTAATATTAAATGATTCAGTAAAAATGTTTATATCTATTTATTAAATTTGCTTTTTGAAATTTGGACATAGCCTTGGGCCCGAAGTTAGCCGGGTTTGGCTCCAGCTTATTGGATGGAAATTTGGAAATATTTATCAATGTTTAAGTCAAGACTGGTGTTGCCTCACAGATCTGAGTCTCTTCCACACAGTGAGACACACAACTTATCAATTAAGCACCGGTATCAGATCAGTACTCCGTATCAGCCCATACCCACAGCTCAGGTATCAGTTTCGACTCCAGTACTAAGTCAAATGAGACAGTTTGGTAATTTCCCTGCTCAAACACGCTCATTACACTTGGCACTTAGCAGGTAAGTTGAATCAGGTGTGTTTGAGCAGGGAAATTACCAAACTGTGGTGGACACCGGCCCTCCAGGACCAGAGTTTGACATGCCTGCTCTGGATAGTGTGTGCTGGCATACATGCTCCTCCTCCTCCTTTATTACTGTCAAAAGTTGCTTCTGTGAGTATGTTTACAAATAATATGTGGTAATTTTACAGTACAGTTTCAGGGGCATGTTTAGTAAGCCAAGGTGATGCTGCTTTTCTGTCATTTTCATTCTTTATAGCCCTTATTCTTGCACTATGCTGGTACTTGATAAGAGCTGTATTGGGCATTTTATCATGAAATACCCTGATTATAAAGTATGTTAATTAAAATTAAAATTAACATATTCCTTAAATTAAAATGCCCCTATTATATCATATTTCCTATGTGGCTCAGTGTTTCACTTCTACACACGATGTAGTGATTGTTTAGCTATGTGAAGATGCATCAGCCTTTCTCTAATTGTCCACCAGATGGCAGTAGAGCTCTTTTACCTTGTTCTAGAACCCCCCCTCCACTCTCACACACTGCAGTACTTACGGCCAACTAACCCACATCACTGTCCGCTGGAGACCCGAGTCAGTCATTAAGCTCTGCTGTGCCTGCTAGAATCAGTCTGCTGTTCAGGACGATAGAAAGACCTGTGAGCTTCACCGTGAGGGAGGAGGAGGAGTAGAACGCTCAGAGCAAGATAAATGCTTTAGGAGATGGATGTTTCTCGCGAGGGATTTGACCGACCCTAGGCTGAAATGCTCAGAGAGATCACCGTTACTGACCTGGTTTAAGAATATCGATTCACACAGCTGTATGTTTTCATGTGTTGTGTTTTTCGCATTTTTAGACTGCATCTCCCCTGAAAGCAGTTTTCCAGTACGTCAGGTATCCGGATATCTGTTATTACTTAGGGGCATAAACCCCTAAGAAAAAAATCGATCAGATCTGATCTTTTTAGCTAGAGATCAGATACATCAGATACATACATAACTTTGGCAGCAATTTGATGCGATGAATCTGTTGACTGCTGGATACTGGGGTCTCTTGGGAATCGTTACTGGGTCCCCTCACTGCTTGATGGCCAAAGCTAGACCTCCTACTGTGACTATGCCGAAGTCTGATCACTTTCGACCAGAAGCCATTTTCAGAGACCTTTTCGATACCTTAAAATTTGCAGCAATTCGACTTAATGCAATTTAGTTCATTCGGTTCCCTTCAGTGGTCTGCAGTGAGTATAAAATATGATGTTATTTAACAGAAACTGCTACATTTCCATTATCTCACACATGCAAACGCACTATAATTTGAACATTTCTTCACTAAAGGTCAAATACAGCAGGCTAATCATCAGCAAAAGTAGCTTCTCTATATAAAACACTGCATACAGTAATATGAAGTGAAATGAATTGTGGAATGAACACACACATTGATTATTATGTGTCATAAATGCATTGGATCGTGCTATGTGCATCGTTACAGTTACACCCCTATTGCTAATGCAGCTGTTTTCTCAGAAATGGCCCCTGTAGCAAAGGCAGCTGTTGAAGAAGCTTTCTGTCATTAAACGGTTGCAATTAAATAGAATTCAGGGATTGTTAAGACTTTCATTAATCAGATGAAGCTGTTAAATGTGGATCATTAACCAGCGTTAGCATTCTGAAGCAGAGCGAATGAAACGCCCGGAACTGATGCTGCTCTCATTTAAAGATTACATTGTGAAGACATTTCTGGTTGGAGTGTCTGCTCTTTGACTCTGGCTTTCACAAGGAATGTTTGCTAAGTTTATTTTCTGTTTTTCTTATTTTATTGCTTCTGTGTCAGTTTTGGCAGCATGCCAACACTATTTTGGGCCCTCTTTCAACCTTTATGTCACATTTGATGTGAACATTTGTCAGTTGTGAGCACACTCAAGCCCCCCAACGAAATGTGAACTCTGCATTTAGCCCATCGCACGTGCACATGTGGAGCAGCTACCAACAGCGCCCGGGGAGCAGTGTAGGGGGACGGTACCTTGCTCAAGGGTACATCAGTAGCGCCCAGGCTGGGACTTCAACCTGTGACCTTCAGGTCCCAAGGGCAATGTAACCACTAGGCCTCCACTGCCCTATATTTTTCCTCCCAGCTGTGATCGTCCCATGTATTTAAACATGTGGTGCTGTGATATCTCGGTGCATTCTGGGTGATGATATTTTTATAGCTAGGCAGTGTTGGGGGGAAAATTGGGGAAATGTCTCAGTGTTGATCAAAGCTTCAATTATTTCTCTTTTTTCAGCAATGTATTTGCTTTTTATTAATAAATGTATGCAGTGACCGTGGCAACATATTATAGGCAGTATATAGTATTTACATGTAGCCCTCAGATAACTGGAACTCCCCTAAACCATACTCCGGTGGCCTCCTACTTTTACTACGGGTAGTCTTTTTACGTTGCTGTGCTCACACACATGGGCCTTGTAGAAGCGTTACAGTTTTTTTTTCCCTTCACTATTTGGATTATTTCTTTTGTCAGAGATGGAATTTAATCTAAATCTGAAGGCACAGCGTGTCTGGTTGAGAGTTAGCCTTTCATGCAGCTCCTTTATTTCTGCTGTACCTTATTTTCTGGGTCACTACCTGTGCCTCTTCACTTTTGAAAAAAGACAGAGAGAAAGGGAAAAAAAAGCACACAGAGCTGCTTGGAGAGTCCTCTCCAAGGAGATCCTTAGAGCTCCTGAGATGTGTGAACCTCTTCACACGCTACGAGGTGTCTGTTTCATCCTTTCTTTCTGGCAATTAATCTTTGATTTTGCAGTTTATGGATGCTATACTAATAGACCCATTAGATCCTGTTTATAAATGCTTGTGCTACAGACAGCTCCCCACGCCGCTGTGGCCATGTTCAAGGATGTAGATATCAAGTGGAAAGCGGCCAGCAATCGATTGAATATGGTTATTTAGTCGTGTTGCACACCCTATCTATAGGATCTCAATAGGCCTGCAATAGAGCAGCTCTCTGCACTTGGCCTCAAATGTGTAATAGTGTCTGATCTTTGTGCTCTTGCTTCTCATTAACATCATGTTACTGGTGCTGCTCGGAAGACGGAAGGAGTAAACGAGTGATGGGCAAAGTGCACAGTGCTCTGCAGCACTGGAGCTGCTCTGACCCTTCACCCCTGACTGTGAATACAGTGATTCAGGCAACAGTCCTACATATATTATGCTTAAAGCTGTAGTCTGGCAGAAAAATTTGCCAAGATGTGTTTGGTGTCCTAAGTTTGTTTCTTTAGTTTTGGAGCTACAAGGCTCTACAAATCCCCACATCCTGCATCCTAAACGCTAAGTCTTCAGATGTGGCCTCTGGATTTACCCATCCATGTAGGAGCAGTGGGCAGCTGGTGTTGGGTAATATAGATTCAGTTTCCTCAATAAACAAATTACCAGATGTAATCCATCCATGGGGAGGCTGGAGCCAATCCCAGCTGACTGCAGGCCTAAGGCGGGGTTCACCCAGGACAGGAGGCCAACCCATTGCAGGGCAACACATAGACAGACAACCATTCATACACACATTCACACCTACGGGCAATTTTAGAGCATCCAATCGACCTATTGCAACCGTTGGACAGTGGGAGGAAACCGGAGAACCCGGAGGAAGCCCACGCCAACACGGGGAGAGCTTGCAAACTCTAAACAGAAAGGTATTGAACCCAGGACCAGGCGACAGCACTGTACCACCGTTAGGCTTGAATGATGTTTTAGGTAATTTTTACATAAATTCATTCAACTCTAAAGGGTTCACAAATTCCCAAGCATCACTATCACTTTAAGAAAAGAAGAAGCAGAAACCCATGAAGACAAATGGAATATTCATTGGTAGAGCAGACTACTAAGATCTCTGAGTGCATTCTTAATGTTTTTCTTTTACGGTGGTGTTGGCTTACATTCAGCTTAATGGAAACACTGTAAGGCTTGTATGCTCGTGCTCCAAAAATGAGCCTCAAAGGTTCCCCTCTGTAGGCCCTTGTTCGAGACACATTAGGCCTCTTTTATCTTTTATGAGCTAATCAATACCTCATAAAAGTTTACAGGAATAGCCAGTGATCCTTTTACAGTGTCCTAGCTCCTTGTTATCCATGCGAGGAAGCAGATGGGTTTGGGCGGGGAGATTTGAGGCAGGAAATCTCTGCTATAACTCAAGCTGATGTGTGTTTTTTTGTGTAGTAGGGAGAAAAACTATAGATTTATATGATGCAAACAGATCCTGGCACAGTATAGATGGGTGGGTTTATTTTCAGTGATGTGTGAACTTAAGTCTTCCTTAGGTTATAAGCACAATATGTAGACTTTTGCTAAGTGTATAAAAAAACTGTGCCCAGACATTCTTAATCTTCAAATCTCACAATTCGCAAATTCTTGGATTTTTTGAGTTCAGTTCAGCTATTCTAATATAACAAGAGAGGGGGAAAAAATAGCCGGCAGCAACGGGAGATTTACGCTTTTGAAGCGCTTTTTGCTGCACCACCCCTCCATGTCTCCAGTCATTAGAACTGACACGGAAAAAGACCTGTTGTTATCAGCTGTGGGTTTTTTTTTCCCCTCCTTCTCTTAACTGCGATCCTGGCTTTTTGTGAAAGGCCTAGAAAACCGCCGTCGACGGAATAATTTGGATTTGGAACATGACTGGGATTGGCGGAAGCGTTTGTAATAAGGAAGCGTAAGAGCTGAATGCTCACAGATTCTCTCTTTCAGGCCCCCTGTGGAGTTCAAACACTTCTGAAACCGAGTGCCTCGGGCCTGCACGGTTACCGTGTACATAGCCTGCATTAATATGCCACCCTAAAGGGCTCACATCAGCGCAACAAAGAAAGACGCTGTAGGCCTAGACACAATGTAGGCTTGTTAGTGGAGGCCTTTCTAATAAACAACTATAGTGCAGCGTTCATTAAAGATGAGAGGAATCTGTTCATAAAGCTCAGTTCTGTTAGTTTTTATAGCACCTTTCGCTGTAGACACTGTCGCAAAGAATATTAACAGAAATGTGCATCTTGAAGCCCAGCTGAGCAAACTTGAAAGCGATACGAGCAAGAAAAACTCAAACATCAGAAAGAAATGCCGAGAGGAACCAGGACCCAAAGCGCAGGTGCAGAATTTATCATACCAGGTGGTGGAGATTGTACACTGACTTACCTCATTATTGCACAATTTGTATATTTTCTCCCATATTTCTTGCATCAGTTAGTGTTGAAGGGGACATTGCAGTACATAGAGAAAATGCAGCGATCATTTTCACTGAGGATGCTGGTTTTAGCATGTTTTAAGTTGCTGTTGCCTTGGGATCCTCAAGCAAAATGATTTCATAGTTCACCAAGAATGCTACATACAAAAACATCCAAAAAAAAGTGATTCTATGGATTAAATCAACTATTGGATCATAGGAGAACCCTGTAATTAGACACACAGCAACAGACAGGCATATCCCATTCAAATTCAACACTAACTTGAAGAATATCATCTCATTATTCACCACTTATCTGACTTTGCCTCCTGAGGTCTACATCAGCCCACTTCAGTACCCTTTTAGACATTAACTGATGCTAGAAACACTGTTTGAAATGTGAAATGTGTATAATAAGCTAGCAAATCCATGTAGAGTCTGCAGAGTTGCTATCAGGAGGCCGGTAGTTGGTTCCCCTAAGTGTTTCTTTCTCAGGTGTTGTTGGTGAAGAGCAAGAAGGCACATCTCCCCTGGACACAGGCAGAAAAAATAGTCTTACTAAGGCTGGCTGCTTGGATAAACCCAGGATCCTTATGTGTCATTCTGCACACATTAGGGCCCCTGAAGCCCAGTGAAGAATGATTAAACATTAAAATAAAAGAATAGATGTTAAAACCACCTGCATAATGTTTTGTAGGTCCTCGCATGCCACCAAAACAGCTCTGATTTTAGTGCAAAGTGTATTCTGACACATTTCTACCATAGCAAGCTTTAACATTTTAGGCTACAGTAGCTCTTTTGTGGGATCAGACCATTCAGACTAGCCGTTGTTGCTCAAACACTTCAGTGACACTTGGACATCCATGATGCTGTCGTTGGTTCAATAGTTGTCCTTCCTCTGACCATTTTTGGTAGGTTCCAACCACTGTATCCTGGGAAGAACCCGTAAGACCTGTGGTTTTGTAGATGCTCGACCCTAGTCATCTAGCCATCACAGTTTGTCCCTTGTCAAAGTTGCTCAGATCTTTATGCTTGCCTGTTTTTCATGGTTGCAACACATCAACTTCAAGAACTGACTGTTTACTTTCTGCATATATATCACACCTTGACAGGTGCCACTGTAATGAGAAAGATAATCAGTATTTTTCACTTCACCACTTTAATCATTTTTTAATGTCATGGCTGATATCTTGTTTCCTTAGAGACGGGGACTTGATATGTGTACCTTGCTCTGGCTGTGCTGTCTGCATATATGTATACTGTGCTGTGTGCCTTTGCTTAGCTCATGATGATGGAAAAACTGAAAAGCTAACTAATAATGCTAAATGCCAATCTAGTTTGCCGTTGAAGCAATTTTAAGTGTTATGCTGGTAAAATAAATCAGAGATACCAGTGATCTTGTCTCACCCTGCTGCCTGAACCAGCCTGACCTGTCCTGGTTGAGTCTCACTCCTGAAGAGGAGAGCCCATATGGACAGCCCTATGGTTAACCTTACTGATGGAAAGTCATTGCAGTCCACCTGTACACTACGGTGGCCCTTGTCTCCTACAACTAAATCACCCATCATTGGGGCCTCCTTATCCCCAGATAACTAGCCCCAGACTAGTTCAGCTACCACAGATATGTTATGCTAAATATATTGCACCATCTCTGTGTTGCCCTGTGATGGATTGGCCTTCTGTCCTGGGTGTACCCCACCTTGGGCATGTAGACTGGCTCCAGCTTCCCCACGACCCAAAATGGATGAAGCGGTTTGGAAAATGAATGATTTAACGAATAATGAATGAAATTCCTCCTCTTTAAACTAAAATTTGTTTTCTTTTGGTTGTTATTGCTATACAGAGGATTCCTTCCCCTTCTGAGTTTTGGTTCCTCCCCAGGTTTTTTTTCCTACAGCCTAGGGAGTTTGTCTTTGCCTCTGTCGCTTTTGGTTTGCTCATTATGGGCTCGGACCCGGATTCTGTAAAGCTGCTTTGTGACAACATCAGTTGTGAAAAGCGCTATAGAAATAAAATTGACTTGACAAATATGTTGTAGATGGCTTATTATAACTTTTTGACCATTTAAGACTATTAGCAGTCCTGCTGACCAGTAAATGTGTCTTTTATATTGAACTTTTGATCAAAGCTAGTGTATGTTGACACAAGACTTTCTGAAAGAAGTTGCCAAAGACAAAGAATCAATTCCAAAGCATCGCCCTGCTGAACCCTGATCTGAGAGAATGCAAATTTCAGCACTTTTTTGCATTGATTCATCCTTTGAAGCCCTTTTAACAGACACTAGAAAAGCCCAAGAATCCCAGGAGAGAGTGCAGTTTTAAAGAAAGACTGAGAGGGAAGGAAGGAGGGACGGATTACTCTGATGTTATGAGTGTCCACGTTCTTCAAGGTGAGGTCAGGTCGCCAAAAATAATTTTTAAAGATTTTATTTGAGAGAGAGAGAGAGAGCAAATTACAGTAGTACAAGGGAGCATTACAGAAATACAGAGTTCGGGTAAAAGTTAGTGAATGAGATGTTCTCCCTTTTGGGGGATCCCCATGATGAAGGTCTGAAAAGGTGGAGTGGAGAGTTGTAACAGCAACTGTCTTAAACTCTGCTGCTTGGCTTTTGGCCATGAAGGCAAGGGTGAGGTGGCGTGAGCTGCCTGGTCAACCAGTTTCAGCCGGCTGTTACTGTCACCAGTGTTAGGTGCCGAAAAGTTTGGGTAGATGAGACAATGAAGGTCGTTTTGGCCTTGTAAGCAGATGACAAGACATTAAGTCCATTAAGGTCATTAAATCCATGACACAACAAGTCATGGAATGATGCTGACAGCTGCATGTGCGAAAACTTTAGGACATTATAGGTTCAAATCCTGGACCGGGCACTACTGAGGTTTCCTTTAAGCAAGGTACCGCCCCGCTACACTGCTCCCCGGGTGCTGTTGATAGCTGCCTGCTGCTCCACGTGTGTACATGTGATGGGTTAAATGCAGAGGTCACATTTTGTTGTGGTGCTTGGGTGTGTTCACAATGACAAATAGTCACTTTCCCTTAAAAAAACAGTTTAGAATCGCATGTTAAAAGCGGCCTAAAGTGGGGTCACTGGGCCATATGTGGTTCTGGATATGTCAAACTACGAATGCGGAATGTGGCTCATCAACTTCAGTGTCTTACAGTCTTAACATAGTGTAAAGTTATTATTTACATCAGCGTGAAAATCCCAGGGCACAAAATCCACACATTTACAAAGAGTTTAAAACACCAGAATCGTTTTCTTCCTGTTGTGCCTGCGATACTTTACATGTCTTATCCTCTAGTACCAGCAAGCCTCATTTAAAATATCATTAAGCTTATCTGGTTTACTATTTAGGGGGTTTCATTTTGCACTTGAAGAGCGAGGGGAAAGATGTGCTAAAACCAAATGCTTGCTTTTTGCATTGTTTGTGTTTGAGTGGTACTAGCAAGAGCATTTTTTTTTTCTTTCCAGCTAAGCTAGTGGCGTCCTGCTTGGCTGCATATGATGTCCAGAGCAGCAGTTAGTAAGCAAACAGATCCTAGCTTTTCCCCCACCACTCAGGCTTTCTAACACAGAGGCAGGCCAGAAAGCCCTAATTGCTCATGTTTCACTGCAAATGTGACAAGAGCAATGTCATTATGCAGCTGTTGCGAAAGCTCCTGGGCTACGGCAAGAACAAGAGCCTATCTCTTAAGTGCTGAGCGAACAAAGCACTCCGCTAAGCGAGACTCTGAGGTGCCTGAGAAAGGAGACCCTGCTTTAGGACATCTGTTAAAACAGTGTGACTAATGATCATGCATTTACCTGACATAATACACCACTGTAGGTGAGAGAAAGAGAAGGTGAAAGACAAAGAGAATAGCCAAGAGATGCAGAGAAGGTGAAGCTAGGTCATGGGAAATGTATCTCTGAGAGGATGGAAGTAAGCTGAGGAAGGAGATTAGCGCGTTCAAAACGGCTAAGGTGCTACATATCAGTGGGGAAGTACTGATATGGAACTTCTGCACTTAACAATGAACCAATTGGGTTTTTAACCTAAGCTTATGGTAACAGTTCATTACATGGGTTGCGTTGTTCGTAATGGTTTAAATAGAAAGCATAAGACTCAATAAGACTAAATGCAAATTTTTATTAGATATAAAGAGAATTGTATTAGAAGGTCCTGGGTTTGATCCACGGGTCGGCCACGGGTGCCTTTCTGTGCGGAGTTTGCAAGCTCTCCCTGTGTTCGCGTGGGTTCCCTCCGGGTTCTCCGGTTTCCTCCCACTGTCCAAAGGCTGCAGTGGGTTGATTGGATGCTCTAAGTTACCCATAGGTGCGAATGTGTGTATAAATGGTTGTGTGTCTGTGTGTTGCCCTGCGGTGGGTTGGCCTCCTGTCCTGGGTGACCCACGCCACAGGCCCGCAGTCAACTGGGATTGGCTCCAGTTTCCAGAGAATTGTATTAAAATGAAAGCTGAATAAATTGCACTGATGTTTTGTTTTTTCTTCATTAGCTGAATATTATGTTGAGATTAGAAACCCTGTATTTACTCTGAGTTAAATTCATACTTTTTTAATTGTTTTGTTTTTGTTTTTTTAACTGTAGGTCAAATTAATGTCTCATAATTGGCACCATATTGTGGCCAATACGAACATCGATATCTGACTGTGGTTTTTTAAACATTTAAACAAAATAAAAGAACAAAGTGAAAAAAAACATTTTAAAGAATACAACAAATGTTATAACATAAATTGACACAAAATTGAGACGAATTTTAGGAAAGCAATAGAAAGAGAGAGCCACAACCAACGGATGCCAATGCAGAACAAGCCAAGACAGAGCAGACAGCTGAATACATGGTCATTAAAGTGATTCAGAAGCCTGGGAAAGTAAATAGGGTTTTAAATTTGATTTAAAAACATCTGTTGTGGCATATAACACGCAATAGAAAGCAAATAAAAATTCATTAGACTTAGTAAGAGACCCATACACGGCCAGAAAGCAATTTAAATCTACACTAAAGAATAAAACCTGGTTCTCAAGGTCCAACTGTTCACCCTAAATTAGTTTTTAAAGTACACTTCATTCACCTTTCACAAGGAAAGGTGCTTATTTCTACATTTTTATAACTATTTAAAAGAAAAATGAAAATATAAAGCCTGTAGTAAAGACATGGTGCATGGATTCTATAGAAGTAGCGCAGTGTGGTACAGTTATGTTCTTTTACTTAAAGAAAATGACTGATCTTTTTTTTTTTATCAAGTAATCAAATCATTGTGTCATCCCTACAAGAGCTAATACACATCTATATGGGAGCATGAGTAAGTGAGGCAAAGAGCAAGAGACTGACAAAACCTGGGAGTGGAAGATGGGATCGACTATTTGTGCTAAAAAGGGAGAAATAGCTAGATAGGCGAATGTAACAGACCCGGTGGTGACCCGGGCTCTTGCTTCACTGCGTAAGACTTGCATTTCTCTCTGCAAGATGTTAATTGTGACATGTCGAAGGTTTTAAGCAACATCACTGCAGTGGTACTGCTTTCATGATGAGAGTCAGAATTAACACCATGACAGTGCTGTGTATTGCATGCATTGAGTGGGTGGGTGTGTGTATGGATGGTGGAGAGATGTTCAAATTGAGACGCAGCCATAAGTTCACTGTTTCTTGTACAGTGTTTAATCACTTGGTAAGGCCTCAGCGTACTGTTTGTTGAGTGACTCACTGAATATACCATTGTATATTCATTAACCGGGAGATACCAGCAACATGCCGTATGCAAATAGATTGTATGTTATTTCAGATGTACACCTTCTGGTTCTTTTATTCCATTCTCATGAATAGTAAACTCCTCCCCCTGTCATTGTTCTCGTCTTGTTTTTGTTGGTGCGGTACCTGTTGTTTGAGCATGCGAGACCTTTTAGGACGCACTGTTATTTACTGTGAAATCTTAGTGATTTCTGAACACTTTGCAGGAACTCACTATGGACTGTAAGCCAAGCCAAACTGCCTATTCTAGAACATCCATGAGCGAGGTATTCGTGCTAGTGAAATCAACCCAGAGCACATGGTGGCTGCCTCATTTTATTTAACTCTTTACACTGCAGGAGCATTACATTAGTTATTAATCTTAAGATTTATTATTCAGTAACTGCTATGAATCTAATATGTAAGTTTATTATGAGGATGCAATGCTAAAGTATGAACCAACATACAAGCCTTTTGAGGGTGGAGGGGTAAACCTTTCAAACCAAAATACAGGCGCTAGTCCTCCTCATGATAAAAATCATATCATATCGCAATATGACCCGAAATGGATAACGAATGAATGAATGAATAAATGAATGAATATCACCATATTGACAGTATTGCTGATGACATGGCCACATTGCCACCATTTCACACATTTACACTATTGAAATTTTTTTTTGCACATTTACAGAAGAAAAGTGATTTTACAACATTTCCGTTTAGACAGTATGAAATGAAAGTGACTCTTTGTCATTGTGAACACACTCAAGCACCACAACGAAATGTGACCTCTGCATTTAACCC
>JBBPDA010067450.1:0-12909 GCA_037974385.1 Arnoldichthys spilopterus | reverse complement strand
GTGTGTGTGTGTGTGTGTGTGTGTGTGTGTGTGTGTGTGTGTGTGTGTGTGTGTGTGTGTGTGTGTGTGTGTACCCATGAAGAACTAACCAGCATGGATTAATCATCAACAAGATCAGCAACAGCGATGTTCACGATTTTTAGTTCTAACGCATCCTCTCAAGACCCAGCTGATATCGCCCAGTTGTCCCAGAAATGAGCCTTTGTTCTCCGCCAGTGATTGTAGCTGAGTCGTGGAGGCAGGAACAGGTCCGCCCAAGTCACCAGATATGGTGACGAGAACACGAACTGCACATTAGATTCTTGGTGCTCCTAACAGATCCTTCACCCTCTGTAACAGGAACACACAGGTAACAGTCGGTCACAGTCCAATCGTCGTTTTTATTGTGTCGTTTGTCAGTGATCGTGGTCTTGAGGCCTGCAGTGCTGTTGCTGTAACCAGCTTTGTAACCGCCGAGGGAATTCTCGCATATGTCGTTTATTATTTTTCAGAGCGTTCATTAAGACAAACGCAAGTCACGTGTTTCACCAGAGTAACGGGTGGTAAGTGTCTTGTGAAATTTAAGTGCGAGTCGTGGATTTTTGTCTGTCAATCATTTTTATGGCTGTTTTTGTTCACGCACAGCATTTTAAGGACTGACTTGAAGCTGGAAAGGTGGACGATCTCTTTAAACTGACTGAAGGTGTGCATGCAGGTGGTCTGTCTTCACATCGAGTTCAAAACACAGCACTAAGCGCCCTTCAGAGGCCTTTATTTTTGAATATTTTTTATTGAAAGCCCTTAGATAAATGCATCCTTCAGTAAGTCCCCGTTAGATAAACGCCAAAATGATTCTCAAGGTTCACCGTTGGTTAAGGCCGTCTGCAAACCCCTTCAAACTTCCACAACCGCAAGCAAATACTAGGCCATTTCTTGTGAATGTGTGTCTTTTTTTAGCATGAAACTTGTCAGCAAAAAGGTTTTTTTTTGCTCATTAAAAAGGTTCAAGGCACTTTAAGTGTTAATGGTGACATTGGCATGTCACAGCTTCTGTTGTCATTAGACACTTTTACTTATTTCTCCTTTTAAGTCTGTCTGCTATCGATGTTTCTCCCCGAACCGCTCATATAAAGTGGAGTAGTCTAGTGAGTCCTCTGTTTATGGTGGGTGTGTTCATTTGGTGAAGTATACGCTCACGTCATCAGTGTAAGGCAGCTCTTAACCAGAGGACAATGGCCTTGTGTACATTTTAACTGTGCTTCTGTTTGAAATGGACAGGCTTGTACATGTGTAACTGACTTTGTTTTTGACATGTCAAATGTACAACTAGTCAATAAAACATACATACAGTAACGAGTAGTATATTACGTTTCCTGGTATTGGTGAGTGTGAGCCCTTTGCGTAAGTGTTTGTTAACACAATGCTACACAGTTCCTCTAAGTGTTACATTTCATCAGCTTATGTCTGAATCATGTAAAAACTGCTTCATCACGAACTTTGGTTTTATGACCACAGCCTGCAAACGTTTTCTATTTACAGTGGCAAAACAGGTCAATTTTTTATCTTTTCCAGTCCCAGAAAGTTTGAGGCATGTGTTTTCTTAAGAGCAAGGCATTGTGGGTAATGTAGTGCAAAAGTGGGTGGGAATGAGTTGAAAATGAGTTGATTTAATTTGTTTTACAAACCGTGTTAATGGGGCTGTGCTCTTGGGTGAGCCTCCACTCCCTCGGACTCAAATTCTCAATAATCCTAGTGCAAGTGGAAATAATGTTTGATAATTAAAGATTCCGGTTAAGAATGACGGTAAAAAACCCCAGCAGCACTTATTTATAGGAATATAACTGATTGATAATTGATACAAATGATCCTGTTCAGTGAAAAACTTCGGCCCAATCGAGTGAAAACATCTGTTGAGGCTTACGACGAATCAATAATGACAAAACTGAGCTCTTTAAAGCCAAACTTCAAAAATTCACACCTGAAAATGTTTTTGGAGTCCTGTGATCTGATGAATGACCGGTAGGAGCTTCGGCTTTTAAAACGTTATGTCCACAATAAAGTGAACTGTGCTTGTGCACAGCCCCAGCAATCAAAACGCCAAGATTTCTGCTTTTAACATTGCAAATTCACTTTAATACTTGATCATTTTACAATATCGTTTAGAAATATGAAGACAATGGACAGTTACTGCTGTAGCTATGGGCCAATAAACATCATGCTGTGAGAAATAGGAATGTATGTTAATGCCTCTCACTAGAAACATGGAATATCTGGAGCAAAATGCTGAAATCTGCCATGTGACACATCAGAGGGTCTGAGATGAACAAAGAAATAAATACATATGTGCTGTAAGATGGAAGCTGACTCATTAGTGGCTTTGGGCCCTGTGGTCATGTGGTCATGTTTAGGGACCATTGTCATCTCTGTACAATCTTTAATGGTATTTTCTGGGTTCTTGATATAAGGGCAAAGAGACGCTACAGTAGGCCATGGGGAACATGTGGAGTGCTTTAACACTAAATATGCCATGCCTTATGACATTTTTTCGTGAGGAACCCCCCCCATTGCCCACCCACAAGACTGCCCCCTTCTACTTCCCAATTACAATTTTTTTTTCATGCCAATGCTCTCATGTTTGTAATGTTAATTTAGATTTATTAAAAATACAATCATTTAAATAATTAAAATTTCTCACTCGCACATGCTCACACATATAAAGTCTTTTGTGAAATAATGAAATATTTCAAAAAATATAATAATGTTTATAAAAATAATGAAATAATTAAAATATGTAAAATTTCTTTTAAAAATACTGAGCAGAGCAAATGAATATATATTTATTAAATCAATCATTTTAGGAAAACTAAAGCTGGAATATTTCCACTCCTTAAATGGCTTTCGCGTCACCTGAGAGCATTTACATGACAAAATGTCTTAATGAGCCTGCAGAAAGGGGGCGGGGCTTGTGGGCAGGCTAGTGGGTGGGCAATAAGGGGAGGGTTCCTCATTGAGAGAGGCTAAAAACCTGGCAAACCTAGTGTGCTATTACTCCAGAGAACACCAGTGTCCCCTGTTTGTCGGGTCTTCTCTCCGTCTCATTGTCCTATTGTCCATCCTTAACCATGATGTTGCGGAGCAGCGTGATGAGGGGCTTGCTGGACTTCTCTGACCAGGCCTTCATGAAGCCACCATAGCGCTTGGCTGCAGGTGGGGCGTTCCAGCGGAAGTGCGTCATGCGATACCTCTCGTTGCTTTTCGCGTTCTTCTTCTGCGCTGGGGCGCCGTCCTCACCGCTGTCCAGCTGCCGTCTGCTCTGGGAAGGGAATGCAGTCTCCACAGACTGCTCCTCAGGACCTGCCTCGTACGCAGAGCCACTGGAATAGACTTTGATGGGTCGACGCTTGCGGCCCATTGGCTTGCCCCAGCGGAAGTGCTCCATGGAGTAGGAGGAACGGTCGTCGCTGCGGTACGGCCCTTCGCTGGACCTCTTGCCCTGAAGGCCGTCGTCCTGAGCCAGAGATGACAGCACTAGGCCCAGGCTCAGGCTGTCCTTCTCCTCCTCTTCCACTGTGTTCTGCGGCTGATTGGGTAGAACGCTCTCAGGATCTACGACCAGCTGCTTAGGATTGCACTGCCAGATGCACTCCTAGGAAAATGGGGACAAGAACCAAGCGGATGCACATGTTTATAACAAGGATTTTTTTTAAATTCTGATAAGAAAAAAATGTTTATTTGGGCTTTTTCATTCTCAGACTAAGGCAATTGTGGCCTAGTGGTTAGGACGTTGCCCTTGGGTCACAGGTTCAAGTCCCGGCCCAGATACCACTGAGGTTCTCTTGAGTAAGGTACCGTTCCACTACACTGCTCTCCGGGTGCTGTTGGTAGCTGCCCACTGCTGCACGTGTGATGGGTTAAATGCAGAGGTCTCATTTTGTTGTGGTGCTTGAGTGTGTTCACAATGACAAATAGTCCACTTTTTACAATGGCAAAGACACAAGATTTGATCTGCAAATTGCTTTTTTACACTGAAAAGAGTCCTGCGTTACATGTTTTACTTGTATCAAAATATCACTTTATTTTATTAACTTTTTAAATATTAAAACAACCACTGATGCTAAATTTGTATAACTCAAAAACTATAAATACAAAAATGTGTTTTTTTTCAAAAAGCCATTTTTTTATTTTTTATTTTTTATTTTTGTTCACTTATATCATATAATTAGGCTTGACCAGCCCATATGAAATTTGGTGTGATTGTAGCCCCACATGGCTGATACAGAATACGAGGTTTATATCCCTATACAAGGTCAGTATATAATCTAGCACTTCGTTTGCAAACATCTTGTGGCGTAAAGGTTGAAACTTGACAAAGTGTGACACTGCATTGTTAGCACATTCTTCGGAAGCAAAGCAAATGTAATGTAGTTATTTACTCATAGGGGGCGCTGCAGCTGATATAATTCAATATGTTGAAAGTGCTTAAGTTGCAATTGAGAAATTTGGTGTGCTTACATTTGGCTACATGTACACAAAACTCCTAACACTGCATTTAGCTCAGTCAACAGTTTGGCCACCAATGGCCAGTCAGGCATCAGCAGCCAGTACGTAGCTGCCTGTCCCAGTGTGTTATGATGTAGTTTAAGACATCATGAAATTTCACCCTGCGTCACTAGCACTTCCTAGTATGTGTGAAATTTCACCTGCAGGGGGCGCTGCTGCTGACACACTTTATATTCTCAAGAACTGAGATGGACAGAGATAGATAGACCGATAGATAGATAGATAGATAGATAGATAGATACTGATTGGTAGATGAATAGATAGATAGATAGATAGACAGACATACTGATTGGTAGGTAGGTAGATAGATAGATAGATAGATAGATAGATAGATAGATAGATATACAGATGGACAGATGGACAGATAGATAGATAGATAGATAGATAGATAGATAGATATACAGATGGACAGATAGATGGACAGATGGACAGATAGATAGATAGATAGATAGATAGATAGATGGACAGATAGATAGATAGATAGATAGATGGACAGATGGACAGATAGATAGATAGATAGATAGATTGTTGTTAAGCGTTAAGGTTTTGTAGAGTTTTAGTCTGGCAGCAGCGCTATGTTCCTGTAACACTGTGCTCGCTGATGTTTCTGCACATGTGGAGTCAAGTTAAATTCTGTGCGTTTGTTTCCTCGTTGTCTTGAAAGTGTTTACCATTATTTTCTCTTCAGAGCCAAGATCTGCACAGCCAATGACATCCCAGCACTGGCCCTTCACCTCTGACCCACACGTGCACAGGACGATCGCAGTCAGTAGCCAGGGATGACCCTGCATCTGCAGCCAATGAGGGATGATGAGAAGGACAAATGTGATGATCAGTTCAAACCTGCACTCAGGTCAGTTCGAGACACACAACAGACAACTGAACAGTACAGAGGGATATTTTCAGCCCAAGGGGAAAAGCCTTTGTGTAGTCCACCCAGTCTGACCCTGACTGCCTCTGACTCACAGCTCGTTTGAAGGAGCTGAATGAACTGTGTGCAGCAGCCGAGCCGAGACTGTTTGAATGGCTGTGTTTGAGAGATGCTATACTTGGTGCCTCGGTGTCACTGTGGAAATTGCTGTATGTTAATGCTGAATGCGTAGAGTTATGAAGAGAAGCTCATTGAGTGACCCCCGTCTGATGACCTTTGTTAATAAGGGTTGGGTGCTCATGCACATTGCTTCTCTGGTGCAACACGTCTTTATTAGTCCTTTCCACTGACGATCTAGTCATACAGCTATTGTAGAACAGAGTGAGTGACGGAAACCGGGGGAGAAGTTCTTATCAGTCTTGCAGTCATGACATTTACTGCAAGAATTTTTACATCAACCCGATAAGAGCTGCTCGATATGGACAAAATATCAGCATTGGGATTATACCTCTACATACTGTGACTGCGATGTTTTTCAATATGTTTTATTCTCTCTATGTAAAACATCCTCGGGTTCTTCTTCTTCTTCATTATTATTATTATTATTATTATTATTATAGTCATCACCGGTCTTCTTCTTCATCTTCCTCCTCCTCTTCTTCATTATTATTATTATTATTATTATTATTATTATAGTCATCACCAGTCTTCTTCTTAATCTTCTTCTTCCTCTTCTTCTTCTTCATCATTATTATTATTATTATTATTATTATTATTATTATTATAGTCATCACCAGTCGTCTTCTTCATCTTCCTCCTCCTCTTCTTCTTCTTCATTATTATTATTATTATTATTATTGTCATCACCAGTCTTCTTCTTAATCTTCTTCTTCCTCTTCTTCTTTTTCTTCTTCATCATCATTATTATTATTATTATTATTATTATTATTATAGTCATGACCAGTCTTCTTCTTCATCTTCCTCTTCCTCTTCTTCCACTTCTACTTCTTCTTCTTCTTCTTCTTCTTCATTATTATTATTATTATTATTATTATTATTATTATTGTCTTCCCAATTTTTATTTATTTATTTATTATTAATATTAATAATAATAATAATAATAATAATAATAATAATAATAATAATAATAAAATATAATTTTATTATTATCCCCATTAGTATTAGAGTTTAAAGGGTAAATATAACATTACACTGATTTAAAAGGATTGATGTGTTATTGTAACCTTGTGTATTGTATAAGCTTCACAGTGTAGACTCACTACCCCCATCCATACAGTCTATATGTCCTCCTGAAACCCAGGAGATTTTAGATAATCTAATTATTGTGGCTGAAAGAAACATTACAGCATAAAAAGCTATTTATTTATTTGTTAGTACATGTCCCTGGACATCAGGTGTTGTTTGGTCATAGGATGTAATGATGTAACTTAATCATATTGGTTTTCGTGTGAATTTCTGCAACAATGTCTGTTCGTTGCATCAACATTAGAGCAGATCAAAGAAACACGTTCAACATGATTTTATATAATAACATCTCACTGTGGATCACAGTAATGTGGCGCTGCTGTCCACGACACAGTTACAACTGTACATTTCTGAAAGTTAAGACTCTGGAGTTGAAGAATCAGTTTGATAATTAGCAACAGAAACAAAACATAATAACTGCGGAAAAAAAACCTGATCATTAATATCTCGTCACTTTAAAATGTGGAAGATGTGATGCCTGCCAATTTTAATAGAAATCCCATGTGCTCTGTTAGCCACACCCCCACAAACGTGGCACCAATAGAAAGCCGAGAGTGTCTTTTTGACGGTATGTTGGCGTTTAAATGGAGCTCGACCTTAAAGGTCAAAAGACAAAAACGAATGTCAGGAGGATACGGCCCGTTTTCAAACCTTAGTTTTGTGATGTCAAAATACCAGCACATTTACATTTATCTCCTCATTTAGCTTACCACAATTTAGCCCCGCCCCTCTACGTGGAAGTCCTAAGAAGTTTAGTGATTGGTTAAAGGCTCAGTTGCATATTACGACATCAGTATTGCGATAAGGATGTACAGATGATGTATTGTGCAGCACTAACCTCCACTGTCCTACAGAAGCTTATGATTCCAATGTTGCAAATGTGAATGAGGATTATTGTCCATTTCCTTACATTACACAGACGCAACACTGTCTAAACGTAAGCATTTAAAGGTAAAACAGAATAACGGTTGATACCCTATAGACTTACTAAACTTTACGTGCTTGGTTCAGTGAAAGACGAAAGTCTTGGTGATGATTTTGACCGACAGAAGGTGTTCCTGTTTTGGTGAAACTGTAAAACACGATGCTGGAAATGTGCCGGCCTTAAATATGAATAGGGGAAAACTGCAGTTTTGAAATTTCTGTTCTTTTAAACAGATTTATATGACAAAAAATGATAAACAGAGTTTATTTATATCACTATGTCAGTGTCATTTTTTTTTTATTATTATTTATTTATTTTTATTTATAACTTAAAATAAAAATAAGTGCAAAATTGCTGAAAATAAATAATAAAATCCTCTCGTTCTACCGAGAAATATGCAGTATGGTATATAAAAAAGATAATCTAAATGTCAGACAACAGAGATCACCTCTTATCATTTAAAAAGCTGACGTTTTAAGTAGTTTGCTGTTATTTTACAGTAAATTCTACAGCATGAGAGATCTTTAACTAGAGCATTTTAGATTTTTTTAGCACTGAATAGTAGATTTTTTTATTAAACAATATAAAATGCCTAAATATATATTAAATATACAGTTATCATTATCAGCATGTTGTATTTGATGTGAGTTACCAATGCAACTTCACCTCTATTGCACCAGTTCCTCCATTGCAACACATTCATATTAAAACTGCTGATGAAATTACTGAGGAAACGCATGTTCTTACCTTCAGGCTTCTGTAAACGTCCACCTGCGGATTGCAGCTCTTTTCTGAGACGAGCTCTTTAGTCTTGTTCCTCTACTTGAGATTTTTCCCGATCAGTTGCTCGGCAGCCTGTGATTGGCTCTGTCCGTTTTTTTGTTTTTTTTTCCTGAATGAGGTCCGCTCTCTTTATATACACGCTCTCAGGTGCATGACGGCCCCTCAAGGCCAGACTGTAGTGAAGCACTGGGGTGGGCAGAATTAGCAAAAAATGCAGCAGATATAACCCCCACCCACACAAATGTCCACACCTCACGGCGAATCTGACAAAGACGTCAGCACGAATGGCCAAATGGATCAACAAGTGGGTGCTGTGGCTGTGGGAGCACCTGATGAAAGCGTGTGGACCGGGTTGATCCAGCTCCTCGTTACGTTGTTCATTAGTGTATGAATGGACTCTGGGGGGGGGGTTGCATTTCATTAGGAGACGCTGAATGATGTGGAGGCAATGCATCAGTGTTTCCTGCCCTTATCTTTCACAACCTAGCGTGTGTGGAGTGTGCAGATCAAGCACAACTGTCTCAATGTGATGAACATTTTTACATATAAATATAAAAAAATATTATTTCAATGTAAAAATATTACATTCAATTATTTGCCTGAAATATAACATTTGTAATAAAAAATAATAATAATAATATATAAACATATAATGTTAATAATTATAATTATACAATGTCATTGTGAACACACCCCATCACATAATGTGCACCACAGTGACATGTGACATGTAACCCATTCACACGTGGAGCAACGGGCAGCTACCAACAGCACCCGGGGAGCAGCACAGCAGGACCTTGCTCAAGGGCTGGCCTCCTGGCCTCCCCCAAGCTGTCACAGCCACGACGCTCAAAAAAGTCCAACCAGAAGAGATTAAAAAAGAGAATTAAAAAAACAAACAACTCTAGTTTGTGTGAACTGACAGGGTACAAAATATTCATTTATTTCGCAAAACGTGAGTAGAAGTGTAGCTATAACCAGTCAGAAGAACAGAGCCAATGAGCATCAGAAATGGAAGGCCCCCCCCCAAGCATTAAAGCCCCCCCCAGCTCACTGTCAGCAATCGTAATCGTGAGCAGCCGTGGCCTAAGGGTTAGAGAAGAGGGTTTGTGACCTGAGGGTCACTGGTTCAATTCCTGGGCTCTACTAGTGTAAGACATTTATTGCATTTTTTTTTTTTTTTTACCATAACTGACCTTAAACCAAGAGGCAGTGATGGAACAGTTAGGTTGAGCTGATGTATCAGTAAAGAATGAGGCCTCAAAATAACTGAATAACTGAAATGAACCCTAAAGGCTTAATGTATTGATTAGCAGAAGAGCTTATTGGGTTGGATTAGTTGGCCCACAAAGTTATTTTTTCATTTTAAATGCATTTAATTGGCAAGAATGTGATAAACAGCATTTAATGACATCACTGCATCACCGTCCTTTTCATTTATATCACTTTAAAATCAAAATAAATGCAACATTACATTAAATAAATAATAATGTCCTCTCGGTCCACGCAGTTAAATGCAGTACTACATATAAAATATCATCTAAATGTCCAATAATCAGGGGGTTTTGGCCATGTTACACTATACTCACACCGCCTATCATTTAAAATGCTGATGTTTTAAGTAGTTTGCTATTATTTTACAGTAAATTCTACAGTATGTGAGGTGTACAAGTGTTAATAGCTTTAACTAGAGCATTTAAGATTATTTTTAACATTGAATATTGGAAAAAAAAAAAAAAGAATATATATATATATAAAGTTTCCTAAAAGTAAATTAAATAAACAGTTATCTTTATTAAAATGTTGCATTTTATGTAAGTTACCAATGCAACTTCAGTCACAATCAGTTAAACTTATAGTCACTTTTTGCACATTTTTGTGACCATAACTCACCTAAACCAATAGGCAGTGATGGAACAGATTCAGATTCAGATTCAGATTTAGATTTAGATTTAGATTTAGATTTAGATTTAGATTTAGATTTAGATTCAGATTCAGATTTAGATTCAGATTCAGATTCAGATTTAGATTCAGATTCAGATTCAGAAAACCTTTTTGATCCTGGAGGAACTTGTTTGTTACAGGCTGAGTTAGGCTCAGTGAATGTAACAGATACGAAAGAAAAAGGCCTCAAAATGTGACCGACCGAATAACAGCAGTGTCACTAAAGGGTTAACGTATTGATTAGCAGACAAACTCATCGGGTTTAATTAGTTGGCCCACAGTGCGCAGCACAAAGTTGCTTTGGGCTTGTGTAATCCAATGAATGGATTGTCTCTCGCCTCTGTGTCCTAATGAAGAATCCTGTTATCCTGGATTACGGGGATAAGATGTCCACTCTCAGTCTCACTGCTCCATATACCAGAGAGAGGGAGGAAGAGAGAGAGAAGGATGGTTTACATGCTGGAGGCCTTTTACATTTTCCTGCTCTCCTCATGAGGGAAGACGCCTCCTACGTCCAGGTAACCATCACCCGTTTACTGGCCTTTTAACTCTTCTTGTTTCCTTTTCTTCCCTTAAGAACGTTCACTGAGAAAAGTGGTGCATTGAATTTCTCTCAGATCGATCAGTAACAATATATTTATCAATACCAATAGGCTCTGTTTAGAAAAGAGAAGAGAGGTAAATTGCTAAAAAGCGTTAAAAAAAATTAAAAGATGTTTTGTCGACCTTTTACGTCAATATATGTGCATAATCTCAACAGACAGCACAATTGAATGCAGTATTTAACATATTGGTGGGGAAAAAAACTTTATGGCCTATGTTAATGTTTTTATTAATATATTTTATTTGTAACACATAAAAAAAATTAAAAATGCAGTGTTTAAGTTAGCAGATGATGTCATCATTTGACTGGGACGTGCTGTATATTTTGCTTTTGTTGTTGTTGTTGCAATTTATCAATACCAACATGTGGATCTTATCTGATTCGTGCGTAATCATATGTATTAAGTGCTTCACTTTTCTTCAGTGTTTTGCGTCTCTGTCGTCAGTTCTGTGAGGTGGAAGCACCGACGTGTCACCCCCTCATATTTCTCACAGGGCCTGTGCATTTGGTGAGCAGTAACCCACTTAAGTCAACCGTGCTCCTGTGTTTTTGCGTCCCAGAGGGCAGGTTCTGTATTACGTGAGGAAAATGAAATGCCCTCCAAACAAAAGGAAGACGCCTCTCTGTGAGCTTCTGTCTAATAAAAGTGTCGGCCTGACCCCTGAAGGTGCACAGGCCGTCCTCCATCACCGTGATTCATCCCGGCTGCTGCTACGAGCACCGAGGGCTGTAAATGTGGAGGGACATGGGAACTGCTCTTTAACCTTGTAAGCTTTACCACCTCCATACCCTGCTGGACCCGCAGCTTTGGCCTCAGGGTTCGCACTAAGCGTGCTGGATCAGAAGTGACCGTGCGACGCTACATTAATGGCACTTCGATGAAGTTGGAGTTGAAGTTTCTTACAGCTTCTTGTTCTGAATTTCCGGCGCCGCAGGTACGTTCTGGCCCCTGCGATGCTGTTGGAGGGGCCTAAGCCCTGGCTCTGCACACGGAAGGCTCGGCTTGGAGAAGAAAAGTGAAGTAAATCGCTAAAAAGCAATTTAAAATATTTTAAAAATATGAAAAATAGATGTTTCGTTGATCTTTTCAGTGAAAATATGTGCATAATCTCAACAGACGGTGAACTTTAGTGCAGAATTTAACATATTTTGGGGAGAAAAAACTTGAAGGCCCATATGTCAACGTTAGTATTGATATATTTTAATGTGTAACACTCAGAAATGACGTTTGCACATAAAAAATGCAGCGTTTACGCAGATGACGCTCAATTATTTCAGCATAACTTTTTACTGGAAAGTGCTGAACACTGCTGCTGCAGTGGAGAGAACGCTGTATTGTCGTTCACCCCCAGTCTCGGCTTTCCCAGATTGGGTGAACTGTCGCTGCGCTCTTGATCCGACGCCTCCAAGAGGGAACGTGCACGAGTCAGTAAAGCACCTTAGTGGTGGATGTTGATTGGGATATACAGACCCGAAGCCTAATCAGAGCGAGGCATTAAAGGTGGCTCAGGAAGTGCATGACATTTACTTCAAGTGTCAGGTGTAGAGACGCAATTACAGAATGTGCCAATGGGTTCGGGATGCGCCGGTAAGAAGCATCGAGGATGGTGTGTGCTGATACGTTGTTGCAGCTGATCTGATATCAGTGAGTGTAGTTTTGTATAGTGGCTAAGTAACAACACTTCACCACCGTACTTAAGTATGATTTTGGGGGATCTGCACTTTACCTGTACTTTAAATTTGATTCAGGTCTGGTGACACTGACGACCTGTTCATCACCGTTCTTGCTCACACTGGGAGTTTGGGTCTGTGCACATTACTCTTTTCAGAGGGAGAAAAGAAAGAAGGTGAAGAGGAATAAAAGAGAGGGAGGGTTAAATGAAGCTGTGCAGCTGGAGTGAAGTTAAAGTGACTCTTTGTCATTGTGAACACACTCAAGCACCACAACGAAATGTGACCTCTGCATTTAACCCATCA
>JBBPDA010067439.1:0-12909 GCA_037974385.1 Arnoldichthys spilopterus | reverse complement strand
GTGTGTGTGTGTGTGTGTGTGTGTGTGTGTGTGTGTGTGTGTGTGTGTGTGTGTGTGTGTGTGTGTGTGTGAATATAAATGAATGAGGTAATTTTTGGAAGTTGTCAGAAACTGAATACATTTCTCTTACAGCTGCAGCATTAAAAAGGTGCTGGTTCTATAAGCCTTTTGTCAGGCTGTTCATTTTACTCTGCACATCAATACTGAGAGCCAGAAATCTGACAGTATGGCTACTGGAAAACTACAACACTAAAATGAATATTATAGTAGATTGCTTGTAATTGGTCCCAATACTGTGGTGAAAACAAAAAGATATATATGTGATGTGGCCTATGTAACATTTCTACCTGCTGAATGTTTTCTAAAAATCAGTGTTGCTACTAGAAATATAAACAATGAGCTGTAGAAAAGCAATATAGTTTGTGTTGTTTATGTGCTGGTTCAATAGGGAGAACCCTATAGATACTCACCATAGGCCCAACATCTCCTTTCTCTCCTGGCATCCCTGGTCTACCAGTTTCCCCCTATACAGCAAAAAGGGTAAAGTAAGCAACCATGGGTAAAGGAACTGTGGTACTGAACTACACTCCATATGATGCATGTTATGTATAATTGGTTACGATGACAAAAGTAAACTGTTTGGAGCACACATGAATAAGACTGAGGCACAATGTTTCCAAACATATTTCAAAGGAAATAATTATAGAAGGAAAATGAATGTTACTCATTAATACTCACTCTGTATCCTGCATCTCCAGGAGGTCCAATTGGGCCTCCAGTGGCCTTTCAAAGTATCACATGAAACAGTTAGAAAATCAACAATCACAATTAACAAGATTAATCACATCTGTGCTTAAGAAATACAATAACAATACTCACACTGCAGTCAAAGGAGCAGCACTGAAAAGAAAAAAAGTCAAATAGTTAAGATAACTACAGCAATTATTAAAAACAAAAGGAGGTTACAAATTAAAAAGCAGGATTAACAAACATACCACATCCTTGGTTTCATTGGTCTGGAATAGAGGAAACAGAAGACAAGCGCAATCAGACTTAGCAAAATGAACACAGCTATAAATTTTAAGATATTAATAATTACACTCTCTTCATATTAAACCCTTAAACTGCAGACTTATAATTCAGTTATTAATCATTTTTATTCTGATACTACAATAAATGATTCAGTGACTACTATGAAACAAACATTGAATGTATGTTGTTATATATTGGACCTTCTATGGATCCTTTTAACTGAAATCTAAGGCGTTAAATCAGCCTAATCCGGAAGGACATTTATGCTGTCCTGGAAATTTTAGGTGCAGTTCTATGGACCTCAGAAATCATGAAAGCTCGAAGGCATTTGGTGACAGTATTTGTAGATGGACTCACAATCATGTTAATGATGGAGCGCATTGTGGCCACATGTGATGAGCGACTGCTGTCTGCAGCTGTGAAGTTCTGCCTGTACCTTGGATCTGTGGCAATGACAGACAGTCTGGTTTCCTGTGGGAGAAAATGAAGAGTGAGGAAATACAAAAAGAATCTTAACATTTACACTTGTTATGACTGTCTGCAGAACTCTCATCTCACATAAAAAGAGTTTGATATTCTGTGTAAACAGTTTTAAAATGTTCATATATATATATATATATATATATATATAGAAAGAGAGAGAGAGAGAGAGAGAAATGAAATGGCAAGACACAGCCAAGCCAAGGCACAACTAACACTAATAAACATGTCCAAATCCATTCAGCTATTTTGATGGTGGTAAAAACAGACTTTGCACTAGGGCAAGGCACAAAAAACTGTCCTAACTCTCTTAAGTAGTTAAGGTGTGTTTTGGACATAGCACAATGGCACGCCATTTCACATTTAAAATGTAGGGGCACATGATGGCACATTGTTATTATAATGGTGCATTGACCAGTCAAACCAGGTAAGGAAAAGGACCTGTTTGCATGCAAAGTAAAAATCACTGATGGGCACATCACTGTTGTGCCATTAGTGCACTTATCTGAGCACATATCTATGTCCATTACAAGTGATGTGCAGTCACAGGTTACAAAAACACTTACTAAAACAATTAAATATGGTTTAATAATATGCCACTGACTTTAGACATGGTTTTTGTTTTGTTGGCACAATGTAATTGAACTGCCTTAAAATACCAATGTGCCAACAGAGTTTGTAGCCTCATTTAAAAAGTACTACTCCTACAGGCAGGAAACACATGCTAAATCATTTGTTATTTTAAAAAATGTGCATGTTTGAGAAACATGTTGGTACTAAACTATTACTACAAAAACATTACTATTTTCTGCAGAAAAGGAACTAACGGCCTTGCCAAGTCTGTGCCCACTCTTAACGTGGCTTAATCTTAACTACCAATAACAGAATATTTAAAGATAACTCTGCCTTAGCCTCAAGACATTTCTCATCTGCGCAATGTGTAGCTAAACATGCATGATGCCTCTCTTCAGTCAGAGATGTTGGGTAAGCAACATTTACAGAGTACAATACTCATCACGACTTAACAAGCAGAGAGATGGAACTTAGACTTGGTTCTTGATATAATGTTTACATGTATATATTTATCTGTATTCACAATAAATGTTAACCAGCCAGGTGAACAAGAAAAGGTAGCCATTTTCTTCTAGCTAACAAAATCAAACCTTACAGCTGATGTTGACAGAAATCTAACGTATCATATATTTCTGAATGAATATCCTTCAAATGCATCTGAAGGTTTGTGTTTCCAGTGTTTTTTTTTTTTCAGTTGTAACAAAACTAAAATGTGTTTACAAATCCATTCTTTTTCTCCCGAGTTCCACCATGGTTTGACTTACCAAGCAAGTTAATGTTAACTATTATGCAACAACCCTTCTTGAGCATGCAATATGTTGTCCATATCAGTGTAAGCACGTACTTGATGCAGCTCATCATAGTTTATATTTGCAAAGCATTTTAGTCATGAAAAAAAATTGATGACAAAAAACTGCATTTTGTTGACAAAATTAACACTGCAGGTTTCCAGGAGCTGATGGTGTTTTTTATATGAAAGTGATGTCTTACTTAGCTAGTTAATTTGTTTAACGTTAACGTTTAACTTTGTCCTCAGAGAGTAATGTGGATTGTAAGCATTATGCCTTTCACTTCTTTTTGTGCTTACAGTCACACTATTTTGCAACATACTCACAAAAATACCTGCTGCGCACTTCAGGTTAAGTAATTAACTCCCTCTTTGAAAATGTAAGCACAATAGCCATAGAAATAAAAATCCCATTTGAAGAAAAGTTGGGATTTTTCTTAAAATGTAATAAAAACAAGAATGTGTGACAAAGAAAAGATTTCCAGAAATTTCACTGATCAAATTACATGTATTTTATATATAAAAATAGAATTCGACACCTGCAACACACAAAAAAGTTGGGACAGAGCAAAATAAGAGTGAGATGTTTATAGAATATTTAAGTTTCGTCACTTTGAAATATCACACAATAAGCAGATTGAGATGGTAACAGGTGATGGGATCTGGAGTGGGAATAAAAGGAGCATCTACCAAAAGCTCAGTCTCTGCAAACAAAGACTGGTCATGGTTCAACACTATGCTAAACTTCATGAGAAAATGTCAGTCAGTTTAAAAAGAACACTTCAAGATTACAAAGAACTAAGGCATTTCACCATCTACGGTAAAGAATATCGTAAAAATATTCAATTAATCTAGAAAGATCTCAGTCCCTGTAGGAAAAAGCCAGAAAACGTCAAGCCCTCAGAAGGCACTACATGAGAAACCATTATTGCACTGTGGTAAATATCACCACACGTGCTTGGGAGGACTTCAGAAAACCTCTATCACATAACACAGTCAAAAAATGCACCTGAAAGTCTGTTAAACAAAGAGATAGCCACTCCAGTTCCATACAGATACACCACTGAGTTATCTGGAACTGAGATCATCTCAGATGAACCGAAATACAGTGGTGTATCTGTATAGAACTGGAGTGGCTTTCTCTTCGTGTAACAGATAAACTAAAATACAGTGGTAATGGGTACTATGGTAAGATGAGTCCACCTTTTAGTTTATGTTCAGGAAAAGCAGACTTCAGGCGCTCTGTGCCAAGGATGAAATGGACCATCCATAATGTTATCAGTGGAATGTGCCAAAGCCAACATTTGTCAAGGAATAGGGGGGATCAGTGCACTTGGCATAAGTGTGAAGGTCTCATTGATGTGGAGGAGTATTTTGGGATTTTATAGACATATTCTTGACTGGCCTGCCAGCAGTCCAAATCTAGCACCTACTGAAAAGGAGAATCAGACAACAGGCACCAAGGACTGCTATGCAGCTCAAGTCTTCTATTAAACAAGAATGGGCAAAATTCTACATGCAGAACTGCAACGATTATATCCTCAGTTCCTAAACAGTTAAAAAGTGAAAATAAAAGGAAAGGTGAAGTAACACAATGGTAAACATGCCTCTGTCCCAAATTTTATGATTGTGTTACAGGCATCCATTTCTAAATTTGTTACATATTTACAATACATTTAACTTGATCAGTGAATTTCATTTTATTAAAACCCCTAAAATTTCTGGAAATGGAGTTTGTAAATATATATGTACAGTGAGCAGGGATTATTATCAGCACAGGATTGATACTGTAGCATGTGTGCTGCACAGTCAGTCACATATTGAAATTTCTAAACACCTTCGTGTCACCGCTAAGCTGAGAATAGTCCACCAACCAAAATATCTAGCTAACACTGTCCTGTGACCAGAAAAGGGCCACTGATGATGGACTAGAAAATGACAACCACAAATTATATAACTGCAGAATTAGATTAATTTTCTTCAGTAACTTTACCTCTGCAAAGTGCACAAGTTAGGTGTATAAAAGGTAGTCTTATAGATTGAACTGTAAGTGGACATAGTGTCCAGCAGCACTCCAGCAGCACTGCTTTGTGTTTTACTCTGTATAGCACACACACACTTACATGCCACTACCATGTCAGGATCTCTGCTGTGCAGAGAATTATTTAGTACCCGAATAATACCTGCTCACTGGTGGTCCTGTGGACGTTCTGACGATGTTTTTCTCCCAATTAAACCATTTGAAATGGCATTTTAGATTTCAGCAGTAACTATATTTAGACAGAAGTAAATTTGCATTTTTTGTGGTGATTATTAAATTGGCTTCCATGTGTGATTGTGCTCTGGATGTGGTACCTCCTGGTCAGGGGTGATGGCCACAGAAAACACTTTGACGCCATGTTGCCGGGCCTCATTTGCCGCCTCTTGTATACCTCCACAGGGTTCCTTGTAACCTGTGACGGGATGACCATCCGTCACAACCACAATGTACTTATTCTCATTATAGTAGGATCCCCTGAAAACAGACAAACCATGGAATTACACAATTGCTCTGTTCATTATCTTTAACCTTTAATTGACTGACAAATGTATAAAAAACATATTTCCAAGGTTTTTACTTAACAATCTAAATGTACTTTGTAAATGTAAATCAACTACTGCCTCTTCCACATTACCTTTGCTTTTAATGACACTTTTCAATTGTTTGTGAACTGAGGAGACTAATTGTTGCAGTTTTGCGGAAGTGGAAATGGTGCCCATTTTGTTTGATCCAAGATTTCAGCTGTTTAACAATCCATGGTCACCAGTGTCTGATTCTCCACTTCATGATGCGCCATACATTTTCAATTGGAGAAAGATTTGGACTGATAGTGGGCCAGTCAAGCATATGCACTTCATATATACAAAGCCAGGCAGTGTAGTGCTTGCAGAATGAGGCCTGACATTGACTTGCTGAAATTAAAGTTGACTTCCTGGGAAAGCATGTTGTTTTCGTATCAGTATAGTAAAATGGCTTTCTAAAGGGTTCTCTTTGCATGCAAAGGCTGAGCCTTTAGTGGATCAGGATAACCATGCCTGTTATAATTTCACCTGCCTGTTACAAAGTGTTTCAAAATGGTGTACTCTTTTCACCCATTTTTTGCCCGTGCTCCAATTTTTTTGAACGTGTTTGAATTCATAATTAGTTTATATTTAAACAAATGTGATGCAAGTTCAAAGTCATTACTACAATTATCAGTAAATAATAGTTTAAAAGAATTTACAACTGCATTTAAAATGTAACTACTTTTTCAGAAATGGGGTTTGTACATATTAAAGACAAACAGTGGAGTTCTCCATCTTTCTGTGATACTAAATGCACACATTCATTTATCTAACACAGTAAGCATGTAAGGAAGTAAGGATGAACTACTTCACTAGTTCACAGTGTCAAAAAAGCCCACAGCGTTATAAAGCACACTTCACATCCGGGTTATTCTGTTTGAACTATTGCCGTCAGACGGATGGTATAGTTCAATCAGAACAAAGACAAACCATTTCAGAGACAGTTTCTTCCCTATGGCAGTAACCACACTTAACAAAGCCATAACATAATACAATTTCACATCTTTTTCTTGTATATATTGTATATTTTGTATACACTTTTACCAATTTTTACATTTTTATTGTCTGTAAATTTGAGTGTTGCGCTAACTAGCATGGCTTTTAATTTCATTGTATTGGTTACAATGACAATAGAGAATAGTCTATTCTATTCTATTCTACTCTACTCTATTCTATATTATTTTATTCTATTCTATTCTATGTGTAAAGTGATTAACACAACTTCAGTTAACATTCTCATGTAACCTTTGAAACATCACCTTTTACCTTTTGTGTGTATGTGTCAAAAAAACCTAAAATCCAACTATGTAATAGCATTTCATGCACCTTGTATTAGACTTGGATCCCACAAATTTATAAAAGAATGAATGATGTTAATACATGCATATGTGTGTCTTACCCTCTGAGCAGCTGAGCAATACCCTCCTTGATGGCACAGTCAGTGTATGTTCCCTTGCCAATGAATTTGATGCCATCTATGGATGTTTTAAGCTCAGCACGTCTTGTTTCCAAATCCACCAGGCCTTTAATCAGGTGTACCTCGTCACTGTAATGCAGAGCTCCAGAGTTCCAAGTAACATATCGATCGCATGGCTGCCGCCTACCAACAAAGAGGAACACAGAAACACAAGTGGAACACACAATGCACACTTTAAGGGTCAAATCAGTGTCAAAACTGTGTGTGTTCAAAGTGAAATTAACTCCATTATCTTTGGGTATTCTAAAAACTTTCTACTCCCCCAGTGGTAGCCCATTTGGAATATTAATGAACAAGCAGACGTTCAGGCACCATGATTAAATTGTATTAGTAATCATTACGTAATTACAACACAAATCATTTTTCTTCACATTGTTTACGTCCTACATACGTGTCCTTAAGTTCATCTATGAAATTCTTGGTAAAGGTCTTGATCTGGTTGATGTAGAATTCTGGCGGTTTCTGTCTGAGGGCCACACTCTCAGATGTGTCCAATACAAAGAATAGGTCAACAGGGCATTCTACAGAGGAAAAAAACATTCAGTCGAAATCAGTGACAACTTCTGAAGTACATGCCATCTTTTATCATACCTTATATAGTTTCTAAAATATACTGATATATAAGATGTGAAAATTTGATGAGGTGTTTTAGAATTCTGTAAAAATTGGAAACCTAGTCCTTTTTTTGGAAGGCAACATCAATCACAGATGATAAATGATAAATACATAAATGCCATATTTACATTCACATGCCAATTTCCTCATAACACCTATACACCCTGATTATGTAAGTCCTGTCCTGAATTATAAACATCCACCATCTTGCCCCCCATGTGATGGGCATGTATCATGTGATCTGGTCACATGACTACCAGGTGCCCTAAATTGCCAGAGCAATATTCATTATAAATGTCAGTTGGTAAATCAATGAATGGTGGAACATAATTTCAATATTCTGCATATATTTGTCAACATCTTATTGCTTTTTTCAGTATCTGCGATACTGTACCTCATTTGTTAAACAAACCCATACATGGTCAATCACAGGCCTGTTCGGCATTCAACAGTTCAACTTGACATCAGACTTGACCCTTATCACCAAACTCTGAGGCTGCCTTTAATTACATCCCACATGTAATCAAAAAACACCTTCTTTAAAGACATTTATCAAAGAAGGCAGGTTTTTAAAAATCTACTCTATGAAGCTTGGTGTGAAACTAGAACATTTCCTGAGCCCAGTAAAACTCTCTTTATATTTCTCAGATCAGCAGAAAGAAAGGTTAAAACACATCTGCACCATCTGATGTGGGCAGTAGGCATCAATCTGAACCTCACTACCCCACACCCCATCAGCAGTCCCAACCCTGGACTCCATATTCGAGGTATTTTAGTGTTTTTACCTGCTCTGTTCACCCTCACCACCTAATGAATGACTGAGCAGTGGTAGATGATCTTACTCAGGCACTCAGTAGGTTATAATGTGCAGAGTACTGGGTCCAGGACTCAAAGTAACTAGTTTTGCACTCTTTTCAAGTTAATATGTTGATAACCTGTGTCAAAACCATGTATAAGTTTGTTACAATGATGATGTCATGACGTTAGAATGACAACGAACATCGCTCCGTTTAACTACAGTCTACCCGTCCCGTGATAACCCGCAGACCTGAAGTGCAATAAAGTGCACTTACAAAATACAAAAACACCTCCCGAAAACTGCTCAAACTTCCCAAAACTCAGCACCAAACAATACGCGACTAAGAAGAGACGTGCTCCGTACCTCTGAACGTGGGTTTGGCTGGAAGCGCTGTCCGCAGTGCGCTGAGGGAAAGCGCCGTTAGGAGAAGTCCTCTCAGCCCCATGCTCTTGCGCGCTCACTTCGCACGGTAACCGTGCAAACCGGCGATAGAGGACGACAAAGGTAGGTGTGTGGGGCGGCCAGGGAAGTTGTAAAAATCTACTTTAGATGCTTTTTTATCCCCCCCACACCTTCAGCACCACTGGACAGTGTGAGTAAAAGACGCTTCCCCTCCAACAGCGGTTGCTTCTTTTCCCACCCGTTTTCCGAAAAAAGGCCCCACCCCATGCGCTGGCATTGGTAAATGTTGCAGCGCCAGTTGAGGCACGATTGGCCAGTAGCGATCTGAGTCTGAAGGTACGATAGGGTAATGCTGGACCCCTGAAGCGATTGGCCCCAAGTGTGCCGCCTTCAGCCAATCGGCTCAGACGTGGCGGGAGGCTACTAACCAATCTGAGGGCAAGGACTGGGGTTTGTCGGAATGCGGGTGGAAGGAAAAACGCACGGTCCAGGTGAAACGCCTTAAAGCAGATTTCTTTCATTTTTCCTAATTCTAAAGTCTTGTTTTGCGAAACGCAGACATTTATACAGTACACAATACATGATTTTTCCATGCTTGACATATATGCTGCATTCTCCAAAACTTGTGTTGAGCTAGGAGATGAAGTGAACGCTAAGGGCGAGGGGAGGTGAATGTGCTCTGATCGGTAATTCGGCATCATTATAACAGTGTGTAAAGAACCGAGGAGGCTGAACAGCTTCTGCACCAGCTAATATTAACAAAGACAAATGCTACTTCCATTTATGCGCGGCCCTGCACCTCCAAACAGCTCGGGAGTAAACCGCACCCCGTCGTTCTTCACGTTGAGTATTACTGTGTTCTGTGATAAAGGTGCCAGGGTAAGGCCCGTGTATAAGTGAGGCAGGTCCTGCTGAGAGCGCGTCTTGGTGGTAAGAGACGCGTGTGTTTATGAAATGTAGAAGATCTGGGACACTGAAGTATAAAGTGTCTGGAACATATCAGCCGACAGAGGACTGAGAATAAGTTGTACAAAGAGTAAAAAATGGGTTTGTGGGGAGTTGGAGGCAGGGGGAGGGGGGATCTCGTGCTGCAGTCTCAGTGGAGGATGGAAGAGCTTTCCAAACATCTGCATCTCCTCAGCATCATTTCAGCAACCGGACCTCAGGCTTAGCCAAGAAAAGGGGGCGGCGAAGAAAACCCACCCACTCGTTTCCACTGCTCTTTTTTATGAAAGAGAAACAGCGCCTCCAATGTGTAGAGACATTCACTTATGACTGAACATTTTAACATTTACAAACACACACACACACACACACACACACACACACACACACACACACACACACACACACACACGTATATATTACAATGCAATTGTTTGCATGTTAAGTTTTTTTTAAGGGTTAAAAACAATTTTTCATTTGGATTACAAGCTAAAACAGTTTGCTGCTCAACTAAACATGGTTATTTATTCATTTAAGCTGTATTCATGTTCAGACTGCTATGGAGAGTGTATGGGGTTACTTTGATTTCAGTATAGTTCCAAGCGATTTGCTAAACATCCACTTAGCAAGTAGTGTGTCATTTTGTGTGATTTGTTTGCCATCACTTTAATTATATTCTTTTTGTCTGGAGTGAGGGTTAACTGACTACTATTATATGTGCAACATTACATCCCCAGGGCTGTTGACTAATGTCTCATGTTTGTGATCATTTCAGTCTAAACAGCTGCACTAAATTCAAGCTGACACATGACAGGAGCGCCACCCACCATGCTGTGGGTTTCAGCCACAATCACCATCACCACCATCATCCCTTTATACACTGCTGGAGGAAAGTGCCTTGAAACTTCAATGTTCAAAATTCAAAATAGCAAAAATGGTGCTGTGAGGAGATTTCTCACAGTGTGGTAACTCTGTGGTGCAATTTAGATTTGGAAACAACATTATCTGGGCCAGGGCTATGCCAACTTAAAAAGGGGCACATGGAGCAAGATGTTAAAACACAAACTACAGCATAATCCGCTGAAATAGAGCAACAGAAAGTTAAATTGTATAACAAGCTGCATCACATTTTATAATAACACCTAACAAGAGTTTTATTGTAATTGTTTGAAGATTGCAGACTACTCCAAGCTGTTAGAGGACAAATGCTCTTTCAATACAATATGCTAATTTCTGTTTAGTATATACTATAAACTGTAAAAATCTGACAGCTATTCCAACAACAGTGTTAATGTTATTTAACACTCAACACATGACATCCAAACTAGCAAAATATTTCGGAGCACTAACTAATCTAATGTGACATTCAGAATCAGACCCTTTATTGCTGGCTGATATTCTACTGCATGAAATACCAGTGAAGGGCAATGTTAAACTACAGACCTGAATATAATGAGACAGGAAGCAAACAAGCAAGTGATGACCCGACTGCTGCATTGTTTGTAAGTGCAAAATTGAAAAAAGGCATTGTTTTGTAGACGCTTACTGCTTATGCAGTTCAGGAGTATGTCACCAAACAAGCTATGATATCCATATTGACGTTAGTGATTTTAGATGAATGGGCTCATTTGAGCTATATTGGCAATGATATCATAGCTACCCTGGAAATGTTTTTGTGCAGACAATTTTAAGATTAAGATTCTTATGCCTCTCAGCAAGTAACTTTAACTGACTTTTCACTACAGCTAACTCTCTCATACAGCAAATGCAGATATGTTTAGTAAGCTACCATTACAGTTAGCTGAGAGGAGAAGCTCTCCAGAAGCAGGAGAGCAGGTCTAAGAAAGTGAAAAGAAAAGATAGAAATGAGAGGAAAGACAGAGAGGATAACCCATACATTTTCTAAACCGCTTCTTCCATTTTGGGTCACAGGGAGGCTGGAGTCAGTCCCAGCAGACTACAGCCCTAATGCAGGATACACCCAGGACAGGAGGCCAACCCATCGCAGGGCAACACATTGACAAACACCCACTCACACACACATCCACACCTATGGGCAATTTAGAGCATCAACCTACTGCAAGCCTTTGGACAGTGGAAGGAAACCCAGAGCACCCGGAGGAAACCCACACCAAAACGGGAGGCGACCGCACTAACATGCAGATACAAATAGCTAGTCCCAGGACCAGTGAGGAATTCCACAATATATTAGAAGAAGTTCACCATGTGACCATAACCACCATAAATATGGAGGCCTGCATTCAGTTATCTCACTCAGAGCTGCATTGTGAACACCAGCCCAGCTTTGGCCCTGCCCTAAAGTGCACACTTACAAATTTTGTTTTTGTGTGTCTACCCTAATACAACATACATGCATTTATAGCATTTAAGTGTATAAGTGCTCATTAAGACTGGGAATTTGCGCATATGGTATTGTAAGATTGTGGGACACGCAATTTCCGACACTCTTACCCCATTAATGTTATTCCAAAATGCTCCACTCCATGCCATGCATTATACAAAGGGTGTCACTTTTTCATTCTGGCATACAGTAAGCTGCTCACAAGCACCTGTAAGATATTACTGTGATCTTCAATGTGTACTGCAAAAATGAAACTTAGCAGCAGTCTATTAACCAAAATACGAGATACAGTCAAGTGCCAATCAGAACAGATAGCTTTGTTTAGAGCTGCCTGGCCAACATGGTGAGGAGGAAGATGCTCAGACATAAGTATAAATGTATTTATTTGTTAATTTAAGTGGCATTAAGGAGCATAATATTTGTAATCTGTAATAAGCCACTGCAGATAAGCAGATTAGCTTATTAAAAAAAGAAATACATTTGACTAACAACCCAGGAGGAAGTCTTTTTTGGGGGCGTTCAGGTTTCCTAATGGCTTGTTCATGGTTCCTCAGACTTTTTCCATCCATGTTGTTACTGGCTATTCTACTCTTTTACCTTCAAGTGTTCCAAGCATAACTATTTTTTCCCAATTAATTGGTTCTTCTTTTATTGTTGAACTGCAACAGTTCCTACAAGCACTTGGCACATGTATCTACTACTGTAGTTCTCTCTTTAGTAGTATAAGAACATGGCATATGGAATTTCCTCTCTTTGGTAGTTTAGGATCTTGGTGTGTTTATTTATTGCAGTAGTTTAGAATCTTGGTGTATCTATTTATTACAGTAGTTTAG
>JBBPDA010067438.1:0-36593 GCA_037974385.1 Arnoldichthys spilopterus | reverse complement strand
GCCGCATACCCAAAGCCCAGGTATTGGATCAGTACTCGGTATCGCCGCATACCCAAAGCCCAGGTATTGGATCAGTATTCAGTATCGCCGCATACCCAAAGCCCAGGTATTGCATCAGTACTCGGTATCGGCCCATACCCAAAGCCCAGGTATTGCATCAGTACTCAGTATCGGCCCATACCCAAAGCCCAGGTATTGGATCAGTACTCAGTATCGGCCCATACCCAAAGCCCAGGTATCTGTACTGCAAATGGGGAACAGAAAATTTGGTGTGTAAGTGTTTTATCACTTCCATCCAATATGATGACCTTCCCTGCCATCACTAGGGTCAATCAGCTTCCTTAACTTAAGTGCATTAAAGAACTTTTTTTAAGAAATGTCTTTTTTCATGATTGTACATTGTTGGAAGTGGGCTTTTCATACATATACTGTTATGATTAATAGCCTCTCTATTATAAAAATTCAACTGTGTTTTTCATCAAACGTCAGCTCTTATTCTTTTCAAACCTCTTTCTATGAAGAACTGTTACATATATTTATACAGCGTTTTGGAATGAAACCCTTCACTTCTCTATTGTAAGCTTCAGCCAGACTCAAGGTTAACAGTGTTTATAGTCTGTAATTTGTCTAAGCCAGAAACCTCAGCCCTGCAATCCACGATCAATAATGCAAACACCACAAGAGCAATAGTGTGACCTATACTTAGTTTAACAAATGATCATCTTAAGTATGTTTGCACAACATAAGAAGTTGTGCACAGTATTAAAGGGGAAGTGTAATTCTAATGGCCATTCAGAATGGCTTGGTGAGAAATGTCCTAGAGAACTTTACGAGGTCAGAACTGTTAACAGTGGTGCTGAATGGAACCAGACATCTGAAGAACTTAATGCCTAATGGGTATGAACACACTGCGTGATCTCAGAGACTTTGCTTTGAGATAATGATCTAGAAAACATGGTCATGAATACTATAAGAAACTATAAACAAATTCATAACATATTATACTGCATTCATAAACACATATCACATATACAAAACATAGCCAATGTTAATTGAGCTTCTTGAACTGTGAACATTTGAGGGAGAATATGGGTGGCGCCATCCCCCTTGTTAGCAAAATTTGCCAAAAGCCTTACCCGTTATTTAAGGCACCCCCCCCCCCTTCTTAATCCAATTTTTATACCCCACATAATGGAGAAATAAAAAGTTTGCTTTGAAACATTGGGAGTAATGTGGCTTATGACTGACTGAAAATATGACTGACTAAGTCCGGTCTGAGCGGGTTGAGAGAAGGTTTAAGGATGTATTTATGGGAAAGATTGGGTGACTATTGACTTATAGTGTTTTTTAGCAATGTTACCCCACAGCTGCAGTCAGAAATGAGCACCAAACCTACCTTGGCTGATCAACTACCCTGGGTTAAGTGGGAAATTGTGTAAATTGGATTCTTGTTTCTATAAAAAAAAAACTTCCTTGAAAATCTAAAGCACCTGGAAAACTGAGAAGTTCACACTCTGGTCTTGAAAACCATGTGTAAGATGGTAAAGTGACTCTTTGTCATTGTGAACACACTCAAGCACCATAGGGAAATGTGACCTCTGCATTTAACCCATCACACATGCACACGTGGAGCAGCAGGCAGCTAGTAGTGCCTCAATAGTGCCTAGACCGGGACTCGAACCTGCGGCTTTCAGGTCCCAAAGGCAGCGTCCTAACCACTAGGCCACCACTGCCCACATATATATATAAATATCAAATATTAATTGATCAGCAATATCATGATACTATACTGGTATACACAAAATAATACTGTGCACTAAGCTAGAAAATATGCTGCAAATCTGTGATTCCTTAACCAGTAGTGATGAACCTTAATTTCAGTCCTCAGCAGAACTGAATGGAGTATCATCTCAGTGATGATTTCTTGACTTCTAGGAGAGACCTAGTACAGGAAGAATCTGTGGTTCCTATGGACTTGACTGGACAACACGGTTGCTGTCCATGAACAGATAAATTCCATAAATAGTGAAGCCAGTTTATTGCTATACCTATGTAGTAAGTAGCTTGTTAAACTGCCGTCGGAATCTGGAACACTACGAATAAAATTGGGCATCGATTTCACAAGATGCTGAATGAATTGTGCAGGAATGTTGTACCATGTGTAATTTGCAGTGGCAGCAAATTAGGCTTTGGACTGAGGGCCCATTAAGGCCACTGAAGCAATGGAAGCTCATTGTTGCATGCCTGAAACCATTCAGTAAAAATCCATGCCTTGTGACACTGTATCTATGCGAGTGTGAACAAACTGTAGCCGTGAAGGGGCAGACTTGGTCTGAGACCACATTCACATACCATAGCCATTCAGACAACCCTAAGTGGGTGCTGGGGTCCTTTGGGTGGCAGGTAAACATTCCCTATTACCAGTACACTGCTACCACTGGCCTGTACAGTTGATATCAAACAGGACAGCTTTATGGACGTATGCAGACACATTCAGGATCCTTCATCAACATGGGGCAAAATGACTGTGGGTTTGTCACTTTTTGAGGATTGGAGTGTTTCTACTCAATGACATGAATCCAGTTTTAATGCTCCTGTGCCCAATAGGCATGGAGCTTTCTTGTATCAACGCAACATCAACACCAAACACGGTCTTCAGCTGAAGTTCTGAAATCTTTTTCATCAAACCAATGTTGAAAGTAGTTGTGATTTGCCATGTTATTGCCTTTTAGTTTGCTTGCATGGTTCCCCAATTGACCCCTCTGATAACAAGCTACTGTTGTGGTGCAGGAAGTTCCTGATACTATTCCGGGTACTATTTTTCACAAAGTTCTTCTTAAGACCATGAAATAAACCCTTGAAGCCAAGGCTGAGAGACACATGGAAGATACTGCTATACAATTGTCATGTCCGCTGGTCCAGTTCTACCACCATGTCCTTTCCTCATCTACTCAGTGGTTAACAGCATGCTGGACTGCCTACATTCATTAAGGTTTTTCTCCTTTTCCTCCGTTTTCCCCAACTCTGTCTCATACCCCAAGCTGTTCCTGCCCTGATTCTATGCATGTCCAGTTGGACGTTTGCGCTGTTTGCCCTCTGGACCAGTCCCACCACCATGGAGTCTCTTCATGTGCTTCTGACCATCTCACTATGCCTGAGACCAGAGACCTTTGCATGCAAGATTACTCACGTTTCGGCCTAAAGAAACTGTAAAACCTCGGTGAGTTAGCTCCCACTCCCACGCTTGTTCAGTCTTCTGGACTCAACATCTGTGTTCTCTATTTTTAGATAACCTCTGCCTGGCCATTACTGAGCTCGAAGTCTTGTGTTGTTTCACTCTTCAGTGTCAACCCTAGGAGGATGCCCTTCCTTTAAGCCTTGGTTTCTTTCAAGATTTTCTCTGGCTGAAGTTCATCTTTCTCACGGTCACCTCTGGCTTTCTCACTGTGGATTATGGGATTTTTGACAACTTGTTGACATGTTCAGCACTTGGGGAAATTTTGCGGCCAGTGTAAGAAATATGGAAAAAAACAGATTTTAGGTACATGATCGTCTGCTTTCTCAGTGCAGCATCATCAACATTGTGTCTAAAAAAAATACAAATAGGGGATTTGGACCAATACTCAATATTAAATGAATTGGATTGGGATCGGGGGTAAAATATATGATCGGGACATCCTTAGTGTATATGTGAGTCTCAAAGGCACAATAACAACCAGCCTGTTTAATTCGAAGGGATACAGACAGGATGGCAAATGGTCATATAAAATAATATTTGAGCCTTTTGGCAAATAAAAACCCCCAAACTTCATGAGAGATCACAATAAAAATAAAATTCAAGAAAAATTTGAACATTTTTAACTCGTTGTCGCTGGACCTGGGCAGTGCCACAAAACAGAAAAATATTATTTTTTGTAGCTAAATATCACCGTTTGAGGTTTTGCCTTATTTTTCCTCTATTTTAGAGCATGGACACACGGCAGAACTGTCCTTTTCTTTTCATTCAACTTATCATTTTATTTCCTGTCAGACCATGGAAAACTCATGACCAAAGGTCTGAATCATCACCAATAGAATCGCCTTGAGTGCAACGTCACCAGCGTCACTCCCAGGAAGGGCACATCATCTGCACTCTCTTCCAGATAAGCTGGGACCTTTCAGGACCACCCCCTTGGCTTTAAAGCGGTAAAACACAGCAGGCGTTCATAATCTCTGGTCTTTGGGATCTTTGGCCTCCTAGAACACAATGTATTTCTTAACACAGCAAGCATGTCTCCTTACTCCAGACTAGCTACAGGAGAGTGCTTGCCTTTGACCATGGTTCCTCCCTGATACAACATTGCGCTTTAGATCGATCAACCGTGACCTCACGAGGGAGGCCTCTTATGAATAGGTGCTGAGTAATTCTGTGGCCAGCGAATGGATAAAAAGCCCACTGTCTCAAATAGTGTCACAGCTTGGGAAGAACAGCGTACTATCAGCCTACACATGCCTTCCTCTAATGATTTACCCAAATGAGACACAGCCACATTGTGTAAATATTACACCTTTCTGGCCCCCATAGTGTGTATATGGCTCAAAATGATTCTTACACTCTTTTTTAATTGTTTTTCATTGCTCAAAGAAGCAGAAAACTCTGTTTCAAGAGCTATTTTATGGCTTAAACTATGGCTTAAGCATGTAGAGTCTACAGTTTTGTGGCAGAAATTTTTAGCATTTTTTGTCGATTCTTGCTATTGAAACAAATTCAAATTCTGAAAGTCAGACGTGTAATTTTGTAATTACGAATTATGATTACGAAGCAAATAATTGTGAAAATAAAATTATGGTGTTCATTCATCTTAGCACAGTCCATAGTACTGTGAGAGAATCATGCCATACCTGGGCACACCCAAGAGGTCAGGTTCTAGTCCCTGAAAGATTCACAAGAGATATGTATACACACCGATCAGCCATAACATTAACGTTACCTCCCTTATGTTGGTGATGCAGGGTTGCCTACATCAACTGCTCACTGGTCACATTTCATGTGCTGTGCTGTGGTTTGGTGTGTTCACAATTACAAATAATCACTTTGACTTTGAGTAAGTCCCCTTCTTGCTGCCAAAACAATTACAACATAAGTTTAGTTCCCAAACCAGCAAAAATCTACTCTCCATCACTTTTGCACCAAAGCGTTGTGACAAATCCACAAAGGTGGCATCCCATGGCACTGCTTATCATTGTGAACACACCACAGCACACGGTGCACCACAACGAAATATGACCTCTGCATTTAACCCATCACACGTGCACACGTGGAGCAGCGGGCAGCTATCAACAGGGCCCGGGGAGCAGTGTAGCGGGACGGTACCTTGCTCAAGGGAACCTCATTGGTGCCTGGGGTGGGACTCAAACTTGCGACCTTCAGTTCACAAGGGCAATGTCCTAACCACTAGGCCTCCACTGCCCACTGCCTATATGTTTTGTTGAAACCCCTGAACTCACATTTGGAGGGGTATCCACTTACTTTTGTCCACATAGTGCAGCTTTTGTGTATAATGGCATAACAAATGCATTTTATGTATTTATGCCAGTAACAACTCAGTACCAGCCCAGGCAACACATGGGCAGGGCTTTGGGTGAAACTGCAGTTCATTGCCTGTTGAGTTACAGATTGACTAGCTTTGCCTAACGACGACCCCTCCTTTAAGTTACTGCAAACCAACAAAGAAAACATTAAGGTTTATTAAAGGCTTCTGAAGACCCAAAATATTTGACAGGCAGTGTAGAAAAATGAAGCTCTTGTGCTCAATTAATCAAGGTTACTGGCAAATATTCAACTTGGAAGACGTATCTCTAGTGGGCAGTGTTGGCCTAGTGGTTCGGACTCTGCCCTTGAGAACAGAAGGTCACAGGTTCTAGTCCACTGAAGTACCCTTGAGCAAGACGCTATTGGTAGCTGCCAGCTGCTCCAAGTGTCCACATGTGATTAAATGTAGAGGTCCCATTCCATTGTGGCTCACGTTGCGTGTGATTGAGTATGTTCACAATGACAAATGAGTCACTGTCACTTCTCTTGCATGGGAGCAGCTTCTTCAGAAGTTTGGCAAGTTTGAGCTTCAGGAAGAAAAAAATATATTTATAAATGTGTTTTCATTTGACCATTACTTATCATTTTCCCTTTGTGTCAGTTCATGGGAAAACTCCAGACCACAGTTTCAATCCAGCAGAAAAAGAGTGGGCGTCCGCATAATGGCACCAGAGACACTGATGAGATAATGCTTTGGAACGGTATCAGAATACATTAAAAAAAATGTTGGTTTGTAATAAGCGCAGGCATGTTCTTCAGCGCTGGGCCAAGGTCATTATTTCAGAGAAAATACGTTAATCTTAAGTAAAAAAAAACCTGTACAATGTGAATTACAGCGGCCTGCAGTACCTGATTGCACACGGCTGCTGCGGTTCCACTGCATTACTGCTTATGCTCATACAAACACTAATGTGTTTCAAAGACCCTTCGTGAAGGTCTCATAGAGGACGATACGTGATTTTGCTCTAATCGATCAGAAGCTCCAGGCACCAAGAGAGGACGACTGGCTGGCTGGAGCATTTTCAGCAGATTCGAGTGGGTCACACTAAGTGGCCTGCAGCCAAAAACACATCTTACTGCACATTCGCTGGCCAGAAGCAGACGACCCAACAGCTCTCTCTGGGCGTTGGACATTTTTACAATAATGTAATAATTACATGTAATTACTTGAATATCCTGAACCATGGATGATGGACTCATCCCTCTCTCTCTCTCTCTCTCTCTCTCTCGCTCGCTCTCTTTTGACGGTTCCACTTGAGAAGCCAATTAAAACCCTCCATGCTAAAAATGCCTTTTGTGCAGCCTGGGGTTTTAGTCTGAATGATTGCGACAAACTCAGAGTGACTAATTAAATTTCCCCACAAATTAGCAAGGCTGAAACTTCATGGCGCTCTCCATGATTAGCGGTTTTGATAGCAGTGAGTCATTTCCCTCTTTAGTGTGGCATCTCATTTATAACAAAGCCTGGAGATGCATCATGTTTTATTGTTAATGACACAATGTTAATCGCAGAAGGTTTGACGCAGAGTAAAAGCCAGTATCTCCGTAAATCCCACCAGTATCGTATCTACTGCTGCTTCAACCAATGACCCAGCTCCTTGTGGGGTCATTTTAATACGCTTAATGTGGCTTAATGTACTAAGGCAACCAAGGAACACGAAACCACACATTGGTGATCATGAGTACTCTCTGCAGGCAAACTCATAAACCTGTAAGTTAAAAATCTAATAAGCTATTTACTCTCCATAGAAACCTGTTGCAGGGAAAAACTTTAATGTGTCTTCATGTACAAAAAATAATAACCTTATGAACCCTGAACCTCTCAGACATTACTGGTCATGAGTTCTCTCTACTGCCAAACGAATGCACCCTTTAGTGCTCTGGTCAATTATTTGGTCAAGAGCATTTTGAGTTCCTTATCTTATTAAAACGTGCCCTGGCCAACATGATTGTTCCATCTCTACCACTTGGTTTAGCTCAGTTATGGTCAAAAATCCACTGGATGTCTTTAATTAGTAGACCTTTTCAGTGAGTTTCCTCACCAGAAGTTGCAGGTGGCTCTGTTGCATTAACACACCAGAAGTTTTGTGGATTTCTCTGAGACGTTTTAAGAGAATCCATGAATTGTATTGTTATTTGTTGATGTACTCAGAGTTTTACTTTAAAGAAAAATCTTGAATTTTTGACCAAGGCCTACATTTAAAAATAATACATAAAAATAAATGATAAATAAACAAATGAAAAAAATTATACATTATCATTATTATAGCTCCAAATAAATACAAAAAAAATACAAAGAAAAGAACTGTTGGCTTTTTTTCTTGGTGTGGCCAATAAAGGGTTAAGAAGACTAATTTACTCTCCACAGAAACCCATAATTAGGAAAAAGCTAAGAGCACAGCTCAGTGTAGCACAACAACCTTCGTCTTAAGATTATAGATTAGTTCTTTTTGCAGTGAGAGGGTTTATGACCAGTAATGAGTGATGATAATAATAATAATAATAATAATAATAATAATAATACTCTAATAATCCCTGGGGGGATATAATTCTCTGATATTACCCATCGAAAGCAGTGAGCACACATACGGAGCATTGGGCAGCCACAGTCACAGCACCCAGGGAGCAGTTGGGTACCTTGCTCATTTCGGCCATGGTTGTCCCTGCTGACTCTGGGAATCGATCCATAGACCCTTAGTTCACAAACCCACTTCTTAAAGCTTTGGGCCATGGCTTCCCAGCTTGTAAGGTTGGTAAGTATATTTAGACACACTTTGGACATTTGGCAGAAAACAGTACTCATGACCAACAGAAAGTATGATGTCACTTTCCCACTGGAACAGGCCCCCTCAGTCAAACTGAGTGGCAGAACACGCTGAAACATGGCAACCCTTAGTGGGAAAGCTGTGAAACTGGGAGTAAATAAAGATAATCTAAGCTTAAATTAAAGGCATTTGGACTCAATAGTGATCCTTACAACAAGAACATTGACATGTGGTCCATGGACACTGATGTGTGGCCTGAAATCGGCTTTCCTGACATTTATACATACCTGATTTTGACGTCAAGGAAAAGCAAAGCAAAGCCTGAAGGCACACAAACAATACGTCTCTGCTTCTTTGGTGAGTTTTTAGGATTACTATTGAGTCCAACTGCCTTTGATATAAGCAGATAATCACTTGTTTTACTCCTGGTTTTGAAGTTTTCCTACTTTAAAAGCAGTCTGTGAACTGCAGCGATCCATCGCTTTTCTTTAGCTCTGGGCAGTCAAATTCAAGCTCAGTCTGTAAAAAGATCACTCAGATTTCTTACTGAATCTGTCTTGAATGGTCGTTCGCACAGCAGCTCATTCCCATTTTAGTTGTTGTCCCAAAGGTAACCCTGCCACTCAGTTACCATTTCTGCCACTCATTTGGTATAACCACACTGACTTCTACCTACTGTGCATACCCTCTAGAATATTGAGACCAATTCTACATCTTTATGTTGTTTTCGTACACAAAGTCATATTAAGCTATTTTTACATAAAGAATGTCCCCAATTGGGGCGGCATGTGGATTATGCTCATGTTTTGTCCCTAAATTAAATTCCTGCATTACTTTGGTGTTCTTTCACCATGGTTTTTTTTTTCTGAAACTCTCATTTCCTTCTTTCTTTAAGACTCTCTGTTCTTTCCTTGCTCTTCTCTTGTCTTTTCGTCTTTGAAAAGCCTCCATGCATTTATATGCCCTTGTTATTTTGCAGGCAGTACTCGGTGTGATAGATAGTCCCAGAGCATGACGGTCACAGGAGTGCCTCGTTTGACAACACATGCATTTGGTGCTCACGTTCCAGACTGAAGAATTCCTCGAACTGGGGCAATAAGGCACTCGCAGCTACAACTCTCACAGCAGAGTCCAAGTGAGTTGGACTTAGTCCCAGACAGCAACGTGTGGCTAAAAATGAAAGTTGCAGACATCGTATGGTCTCAGCAGGGGGGCCCGAACATACATACAGAGCTGAGGCAACGTGTTAAGTCATTATTTGGTGGCTCTGTGTTGCATAGTTGGAATAAACAGAGTTACTGTAAACTCTAGATCAAATGGCCCTTGAACTTTAAAATCCAGTACCTTTATAATTAACCAGGCTGTTTTAATAACGAGGTCCCTCCTGCTGCTGAAACAGCGCTGACTGTGCTGCACTGTGCGTTCTGACCCCTTTCTATCAGAGCCAGCATCACTTTTTACACCACTGTAGCTCTTCTGTGGGATCAGACCAGACGGGCTAGCCTTCACTCCCCACATGCATCAGTGAACCTTGGGTGCCCATGACCCCGTCAACGATTCACCAGTTGTCCTTCTTTGGATCACTCCTGGCAGGTTTTAACTTATTGCAATATGGCAAAAATATTTTATCACAATATTTTGAGAAATTTCCCTGATATACGATGTTGCGATGTGTATTAAGATGAAACAAAGGAAAAAGAGCCAACAGTGCCATTTTTTCTAAAAAATGAAAGTACAAATAATTACCACAGTGCAATATGTTCACTTAACGACGCTTAATGATTCTCTCCTTAAAACTGAACATGAAGCGCTAACGATATCAAGATATGCTCAGAAAAGTATATTGTGACCACAGCTTATCAAGAAAACGATAAAAAATTATGATGTTTCCCAGCTCTAGTACTAACTACTGTATACCCAGAACACTCCAGAAGACCTGCCGTTTTGGAGATGCTCTGAACTAGTTGTCTAGCCATCACAATAAGGCCTTTGTCAAAGTTACCCTCCTGCTTTCAGCACATTGACTTTAAGAGCTGACTGTTCACCTGCTGCCAAATATGTTTACCCCCTTGAGAGTTGCCATTGTAATGAGACAAGAAGATAATCTGTGTTGTTTGCTCCACCTGTCAGTGGCTTTAATGTTGTGGCTGTGTATTTGTTTTTTGTGACATCACAAAAATTTATCCAAAGCCAGTTCTTTCTTCACGTAAGTTTCCATATATGGACCGAGGAGTGAATGGTACATTTTGAAACTTGCTTCCAAGCTGCATGAGGCTCCTTTGTTCGAAAAACAGTGAGGAAAGTTCTGAAGATTTTCCAACATGAACCAGGTGTGACAGAGCGAACTGTACACCCAGGTACTTTACACTAGCACTGGCGACCCTTGCTCCGAATCATTCTTGGTCTGTTTGTGCCTAATTTATGCAAAAACTGGGTCAAAAGTGACCTTTAGAGCTAACCACATGGCTTTTACGCTCTAACTCACAGACTTGTGCCTCAAACACCAACGGTATGTAATGTTAAACTCATGCCCAAGTTCCAGTCCCAACACTCAGCACCCAAACAAGTGGGGGTCTTCCACGGTGAAGCACCTTTGTTCCACACATTCCACATGTGCCATTCAGTTTAAAAGCTGGAAAAAGTCGTGAAATCCCTTCTCTGCAGATCCACTGATCGACCGGCTCACACTTACCTCTGACATACTCCGCACTGCAGAGTCCCACACATGCACCCGACAGCAGCAGCAGCGCGGTGGCCGACAAGCCTGGAGCCATTCCTGTGGAGAAAACAGCCAGTCCGAGCAGAAAGCTCCACTATACTCACTTCACACTGAGCTCACACTCTTTATGCTCTGGCCTGCCCCGGCCCCTGCGCGCGCACGCACGCTCACACACACACACACACACACACACACACACACACACACACACACACACACACACACTTCCTCCTGATAAGGGCTCTTACAGCGCTGCTGCCATTGGGAAACATGCTGAATCCACGACAAACTCCTCGCCTGCAACAGGTCTTGCGCAAACCCTCCGCTGTTTGGCGGTGAGAGGAATGTGTAAATGCCTGTTGTTTATGAGATACTGTGTTTTATATGAAGCAGTGCCCTGAAACAATGAGGCCCTGTTGTTAGAGCAGGAGAGAGTTTTTCTCTCACACTGTGTGGCTTAGGCATGGGCAGAGCTGGGGGGCAGGGAGAGGGTGCTCAAGCACCTGCCCCTATGGGCACAGGGCCCTTTTTTGACAAGACTAGTGCAGGAAAACCTTGGTTTTGTTTTGGCTTGACAACATTTTTCATTCATTCAGTTAGGTTTTTTTTTTTAATCACCCTGTTGACAACTTTTTTTTATTCCTCCCCCCCTTATAGACAAAATGTTTTATTTTTGTTTAATTCTCCCAACCCTCCACTGACAACTTTGTTTCATTTCTCCACACCTCCATCGATAAAATGTTTCATTCTTATATATATATATATTTATATTTGCATTGTAGACATCTGGTTCCTATCACTCCCACTGTAAAGAATTCTGAGTCAAGAACCTTTTTTTCTACAGTTAACCGTTTTGCATCACTTACTTACATCGGAATGACTGAGTTACACCAAAACTTTGGAAAATTGTTTGAATTCCACTTTAATGTGCCGGTCCACCCTCTCTGCTGCCCCGTTGTCGCTCTTTGTGAGCCTGAAAAGGAATATTCTACAACTTTTGACAGAAACTTTCAGCGAGATACTTCATTTTGACACATTTATTCTGCATTGCAGCCCTTGGGGTTGAGTGGAAGTTTCATTCTGATTTTGGTTAGATGCCTGTCTGCTTTCATCTCTTCATGTCTAGAGTTTGTTCTTCTGCTAAAATCACTGCACTTACCTTTTTCTGCCGTGTCCTCGAGCCAACCCCTGAATCCACATTAGCAATGTCTCTCTGCTTGACAATGACTATAATAGTGTTTGAAACATAGTGCAGTCTGAAGGTGTGTAGAGTGCGCAAAAAAAGTCAGTGGAAAGATGTTGGTCTTTTGCCAGCCAGCCGGCTGAGCTTCCTGAAGGCATGGCAGTATTGATTATCTTAATCATCAGAGCGTTAAAGTGGAGTTGAATCAACTGTGCAAACATTTAGTGTAATTCAGTCATTTGGATATAAGTAAATGGGCTGATCTGATATGGCCTGTTGCAGAATCTGGAATCCAAGGCAATAAAGACAACAACCCAGGCCAAAAATCCTGCTGTAATCATGGATGAGAATTAGTTTCAGTGATCGCATTAAAACTACAACTAAATCAGTGTCCTGGCATCTCTCAAACATAGCCAGGTTTAGAGATTTTGCGTCAAAGCATTTGGAGAAACTTACACTTCATGCCTTTATATCCTATGGTCAACTATCGCAATGCTTTTCTCATTGAGCTCCCCAAAATAAGTTAAACTGACAAGTGCAGGGGAGGCCTAGTGGTTAGGACATTGCCCTTGGGACCTGAAGGTTGCAGGTTCAAGTCCCGACCCTTTCACCACTGAGGTTCCCTTGAGCAAGGTACCGTCCTGCTTCACTGCTCCCCGGGCGCTGTTGGTAGCTGCCCACTGCTCCACATGTGATGGGTTAAATGCAGAGGTCACATTTCGGTGTGGTGCTTGAGTGTGTTCACAATGACAATTTAAATAATAATAAAAAAAAACACCTTCAGGCAGCTACAGCTTATTCCAAATGCTTTTCTAACAATAAAAACAACAACAACAAAAAAGAAATTTAAAAATAAAAAATAAAAAAAAGATACAGAATTGAGTTTAAAGTCTTGCTCGCTGTTTATAAATCAGGCAATGTCAGATGAATATCAACCTGGTAGATCTCTTAGTTCAACAGGAGCTGGTCAGCTAGTGGAGCCCAGAGCTGTGACTAAACAGGGTGAAATGGCATTTAGTCATTATGCTGCCCCTGTGACCAGTTTCTTTAAGCTAAAAACTCCCTTGTTTTTCACTGACTTTAGTTAATCAATTAGCTTGTTATAGTTTTATAGAACATTTGCAAAAATCCTGCACTTATCAGTTTAACTTACTTTAAATATTACTTTACTTCTATCTTATATTCTATGTTTTAACTTACTTTAAATAATGCTTTTACTTTTATTATTGATGTTGTTGTATTTTCCTTTTATGCTTTTATGGTTGCTTTAGCTCAGCAAAGCACACTGAATGACCTCTATATACGATAATGTGCTTGCCTGGGCTTGGCTTGCCAATATGGAGTAAAACTTGCTCTGCCATCTTACAGTGATCTCTGGGTTATCTGTGTTTATTCGTTTTGAATCTAAGAGAACTCAGGCGGAAGAACGGTGACTCTATGTCAGGTGTTTGTGTAGGTTGAAGGCATTTAAAGAACTAAGGAGTATCATAAAAACATGTACACCGTTTTCTATCTGTTGTTGACCATCCCGAATTACAGTCTTGGCTCCTTTTGAGGTTTCTTCTTTATGCCAGATATGTTTTTGTTACAACATATAATGTGGGACGTATTATTCAAATACCAATTATTTATTAATTTAAAGATGCCAAATGCATTTTTACTGTGACTTGGATTATTTCATTACATGAGCTGAAAATCATGTAAACCTTATATATGATTAAAAATGAAATAAATTCAATTCAATTCAGTTTTATTTCTATGGGGCATTTTTACAACTAACTAACAAAGCTGCTTTGCAAAGTTCGGGTCCAAGGCCTTAATGAGCAAGCCAAAGGCAACAGAGGCAAGGAAAAACTCCCTAAACTGGAGGAAGAAACTTTGGGAGGAACCGACGCTCATATGGGCAACCCACCCTCCTCTGGTCAACACCTGATGAGCTCTTTGAGACTGGAATTGGATGTTTCTGGGAGGTGAGATTTGTCATTTAGTTTAAAAATCTAAAAAATAGTACAAAACGTCAGTATGTTGGTGTTATGTGTCCTCACAGCTTCAAGTTATAGAGACAGTTAACTGAACTAATTAACTAAAGCTGTCAGTTCACCAAAAATTCGAGATCAGCTAGCATCAACTGTCAAAAAGTGAATAAAATCACATGCCTACGTATAAGCTGAGGTTGTGATGGCAGTCAAGTTGGAAATGCCTCTCTCTTCAAAGCCTAACACTGAGTGAAACATGCTTGATGTCATTGGTCTGAGAACCAATCAGAAGTGAACATGGAATTAAATGGTGTTGAGTCTCATTGCAGGTCTTTCTTTTTTCAATTATGCCAAAGTAAACACTGTTTTCTATGCTATGGCACATTTAATATGCCTAAAGGCCTCTTCCCTGTATTTTTGTGAAAGTTTTTATTCATGCTGGTCATTGAATCATCCAGTAGTGATTGACACATACAGCTGCACACAAGCCATAGATCACTGTGCACAATGCCAAGTGTTAGCTGGAATGGTGTATAGCATATATCACTGGAATCTGGAGCAGTGACAGTGTTCTCAGCGGTGGTGAACCGTACTTTACTACATGGCTGGGTTTGGTGGAGGCAGAATAATGGTCTGGTGCAGCTTTTCAAGGATTGAACCCATTTCCTTAGTTTCAGATAGTTAAAGCTTAAGTATTTAAAGACATTTCAGACTGATGTTCCTGGTTTTGGAAGGGGATGTGCCACAAGCTCGTATATGTGTAAAAGTCAGTTGTTAAAAGTCATATAGGTTTATACATAGAATCCCATTTCCAAAATGTTGGGACACCATGTCATTGCAATGATTTGAGAATCATGTAAACCCTATATACACCTTTTAGATCCAGAAAGTAAAAAATTCAGGGAAATTTGATCTTTTGACATTGACAGAAATGTGAAATTCACAGGAAGTTCAAGACCAGGAAGTTCAAGAACATTCTGGAAAATTCTAGAAACTTCTGGACAGTTCTGGAAGTCTATTTAGCTTTAAAAGTGAATGGAGAATGTTTCTGAAAACATTTCAAAATGTCATTGTCCTGAGCACAGAAGCAAAGCCATTTTCTGTCTATTTTAGGCATAAAGGAATTGGGAAAAACAACACTTTGTACCCAGCAAAAAATGAAGTAGAACCTTTATGTAGTATTACCAGTGTATTGATGGACTAGTAAAGTGCCATAACATGTTGTTGGAAAGGGGTGGCCTTCCACATGTCCTGTTGTTTCAATTCACTTCTGTCTCTTTCCCCCAATTCTCTCTTTACACTTTAGTCAAACTCAAGTGAAGCCTTTTTTGGGTAAACTGTAACACCTGCTGTCTCCTCATCCAACTTATATTGCTGAAGCTTGCCGAAGCTCTCAGACTGGAGAACAGCTGTGCTTTGAGCCTGAAGAGCTCTTTGTTTGAGACTCATTTGACTCACCGCAGTGCACAACCTTTGCCGGTATTCTTCCCGAATCTTCAGTGATTCACCCTCATTCGAAGCAGGTCACAGTTTTCCTTCAGTAGACATGACTGAGACATTCTCATGATTAATCCTTTAAAATACAATAGCTAAAGTTGAGCCTGGAGCTACTCCTGCTGACCTAATTTGCAGTAGCTGTAATAATGTTATAATAAGGCCTTAAGGCAATCTGCTTAAGCGTTCCGAATAGATTTCTCCAAAAAGGGAGAGTAAGTACTTATTTGACGATGGATGGCCCTTTAAGGTCATCAGTCAAGAGGATTGCTTTGCATTTTATTGCCGTCTGCAAGACTACAGTAAATCTCCCTGTTCCTCTCTTTCTCTGTCCATCTCTCTCACTCATCCGCCCTCTTGCAGATTGGCGGAAGGGAAAATATTACCAAAGAATTCCAAGCAAATTCTTTTAATGTGACAGGAACTGGGGCGTTGGACTGTTCACTTTGGCAGTCAGGCATTTGGGTTATAGCTGGAAAATCAGGCTTTTCACTTTATCTCCAAGCCCTTGTCTTCTTTCTTAGGGAGGTAGGGTGACACACCACCAAACGAAGAAAGGGAGAATGTTTTTCACATTACAATACCTATTGTTCCTATTGTATTGTACCTATTGGGCAGTGGTGGCCTAGTGGTTAAGACCTTGCTCTTGGGAACAGAAGGTCACAGGCTCAAGTCCCAGCCCAGGTCCCACTGAGGTACCCACGAGCAAGGTATCGTCCCACAACACTGCTTCCCGGGCACTGCTGATAGCTGCCCACTGATCCACATGTACACTTGTGATGGGTTAAATGCCGAAGTCATTTTCATTGTGGTGCACGTTGTGTGTGACTTGTGTTCACGATGACAAAAAAGTCTTTCATTTACTTAACAGACTGTTGTAGACTGTTTGTCCTGCCTCTGAACATTATAGTCCAGTCAGTGTCAGTCATGTTCAAGTACCGCCAATTTTAGTCTGACTGATTTTTTTTCAAACTGCAGGCCCTGCAGTATGATCTATAAGGGGTCTGTGGGGGCTCTTACTAACTTACTTTCATCAAATGTAACCTGGTGTAGGGATTGCTGGGGTAGCCAGCTGTAATGCCATCTAGTGGTTATTGCTGGTATTTTTGTGTGAAATAATAGAACATGTTTAATTTAACATGGCAATGCCTAGTTAGCTTGCAGTTAATTTTTCCAATGACGGGTCACTTTAGGCAACGGTGCCACAGTTGCCTCCCCGAGAGATTTGAAGAGCCACCATTGTCCAAAACCATCTGGTGTGGTGTGGGACAGGGGGGCATATTACAATGATCCCTTCCTTTCATAACCTTTCAAAACTGTTTCAGATCAAAACATTTCAACACTGTCTTACATCATGTTGTGTAATGTGAAAAACTTGCCTGAACTTGAAATTGAACTTGACCCGCCGGGTTGCATCGATCGCTGGAATCACGTTTTGCCTAGATCCTGACCTTCACACTTTAATAATGCACCAGTTCACTCAAAATGACTGGAGACCAAGAATAAAGTCATATGTTCAGCTACAGCATGAGAGAAGGATTAGCTTAAGACCAGCTTTGGAAAATTAATCTCATAAGTGGTGAGAAAGAATGTGCTAGATAGGACATGCTCTTATTTGGGGGGAAAAAAAACATCACTACTATTAGATAAAAATGAAGAGTCATGAACCCGCCCACAGGTTTATTGCTGGCTTTAACTGGAATATTTCCCCAAATCCTATTTATTTTCATTTTTATATTTTATTTTATGTCAGCATCTGTGCAAGCCAGATGTAAATGTGACATTGTGGGCCTGCTGGCTAATTTTAAAGGTCATTCACAGGTTTATTATTAATAATTTAATCTGGTTTGAAACATGCAGTATGTGTTCTAAAAATGTTCTGCTCTTGCTGAGAAAAGAGTATAGTCTAGTATAGACTTGTGGTTTTCAATCATAGTCTTGGAGCACTGCAGTCCCTTATGTTCTGTTGTCCCTGCTCTAACATGCCCACATCTCCCCAGAAAAGCTTTTTTAAAATTAATTCGTTTTTTGCATCGGGTGTACTGGGAGCAAGGGAAATGTGCAGGGTCAGGACAATGTTCCTCCAGGACCAGAGTGTAAATTCTTTTTCTCTCTCTCTCTCTCTCTCTCTCTCTCTCTCGAAAGGTGGAGCTGCCATGACAGAACTGTGCTGGTTCCTCCCTTAACATGAAACAAGGCAGAAAGGAGTTACTTAGAATAGAGAAACAGGCTGGAGAGCTAACAATGTTTGTTTTCAGCTTGTTTGAGTGGAGGTGTGTGTTTGTCATTTGTGCACTCACCTTGGTTTGTGGTCTGGAAGCCTCCCAAAACATATATTACAGTACATATATATTCGTACTGCACCCATGCATGGCAGTTGGCGGTGCAGTTGACCTCGCTCTCTCAAGATGGACAGGATGCCCCCTTTTCCTCAATCATGACGATCACCAGCTTGGGCATCTGGTAGCGATTGGCAGTTAGCGTTCTTCTTCCAGTGTTGAACAATGTCCAATGAGATTGTGTTAGTGGCAAAAGATGTGGTGGAGCTTCACATGACTCAGAAGACCCATAGAACACTTAGTTGGGTGGAAAATTGTATATGTTTTTAGTTTTTCATTCATATGCTGCAATCAAACACTGTGAACAGTGAGTTTGTCATCTGTATTTAACCATCTGTGACACCAGTGTACGTACCCCTCTCAGCAGGAGCAGTGGGCTGCACACCTATGGCGCCTAGGGGGTTAGGTGCCTTCCCCAAAAACACTTCAGCCATGGATGTGGGAGGAGGAAATTGCTGTTTAATCACTCACCCCATCCAAATTTTTTCCTGCCGGTCCTGGGGATTGAACCAGCGACTCTCCAGTCACAAGCCGTCTTCTCCAAACATGAGGCCATGACTGCAAAAATTCCCTTGATACAACTTCAGGGAGGAAGTCTGGCTCCAGCAGCTATTTTCCCTTTTTATAGCCAGTCGAGGGCCACTACTACCACAGACGTGCCCTGGCTTATGGGGGTCTAGTGTGGGCAGACAGTGGCTAACTATATATTTTATTTTCCAACCATTGCATCCTTACTGCAGCGGGCTTCATCAGTGCTGGTGGAGAGGATGGCAAAACCTTAGCAGCTGGCTCACAAAGTGTAGATGAATAATGATGCACCACTGTGTGAAAGCAGCCTTGCTCTTTTTTGTGGCAAGTCTCAGCTTAAACTGTTCTGAAAGCTTCATTTTGACTCTTATGATTTAAATCACCAGTGCAGAAGATGTGACTACGGCATTTAGCACATCAGAATAACTAAACGTGCAATTATGGCTCTTGTTGTTTATTGGGAGCAGAGGAGGAACCTCTGACGTTCAGTGCCACGACCTTTTCACCCTCTGCAGGGTGCAGTTATTACTTGTGGAAAAGTGAATCACTTTGTGCCGAGCGCCGGGTCAGGATCGTTTATTTTCTTGGGTGGGCGCTTGCCCACGTGTCTGAAGCAGCCTGCTCAGATCGGCATTTATCTCAAGACAGGCTGGGAAATATGACGAGGCCAGACATGTTTTCACCCTGCTGCACAACTGGCAGCTGATGTTGCCTGGAAACAGGGGGGTTGGGTGGTGGTATGTGTGTGTGGTGTGTGTATGTAGGGTGGGGGTTGAGTGTATGGGCATTCCTTCATTCATTTGTGGCAATGAGGATCATCAAATGGCCAGAAGCAAAGGCAGTGGCCCACACAATATTTCTCCTTTTGTAATGAATATTTTAAATATTTCACAATATTTTTTAATAATCATTGTTATATCAATAGGCTATCAATAGCAATATATGGGCAGTGAACAGAAGGTTGCAGGTTTATGTCCTAACCCATGTTCCACTGCCTGCTGCTCCACGTGTGATTGGTTAAATGCAGGGGTCGTTGAGGTGCACTTTGTGTAACTGAGTGTGTTCACAATGACAAATACGTCACTTTCACTTCAATATTATCTACATATGTATAAGTCTCCCAGTATTCACCAAGTGCTTTCAAACACAATGTCACGGTCCCGATAAAACCACGTATGTCCTTTTTTGTTTTTTCAATTGTTATTTTTCTGCATCAACACAACAGCTGGTCTTTTACACTGTGTGAAACTTTCATGATGAACAGACCAAGAGAAATGCTCCAAAATCCTTTGTTCTTCCATTGACGTCCATTAGACGTGAGGAACATTTTGGCCATTTCCTGTAAAGTCACAATTTTGGAGATAAGTGCCTTTTCCTGGAAAGTGACAACTGTCAATATTTTTATCTTAAACTTCGAGGAACGTTCTGAGTAAAACTTCCATTGTGGGTGCATTTTACTTTGATTTGTTAGTCTAGCTAATGCAAAAACTTTTTTAAAGTGACTATTTGTCATCCTAAACACACTTATGCCCCACAAAGAAAGGTGACCTCTGCATTTAACCCATCACACGTGCACATGTGGAGCAGTGGGCAGCTATCAACAGTGTAGCGGAACGGTACCTTGCTCAAGGGTACCTCAGTAGTGCCTGGGCTGGGCCTTGAACCTGTGACCTTCTGTTCACAAGGGCAAGGTCCTAATCACTAGGCCACAACTGCCAATCTCATCCTGCCCATGCAATCTTAAGGTCATTAGATGCAAAGGTAAAGCAAATGCTAAACCACTGAGTCAGAGTGTCTCCAAAACAGCAGGTCTTGTGGAGTGTTCCAAGTACGCAGTAGTGCTCTATGGGGTTTGATATATACTCTCATTGGGAGGAACATTCAGCCAGCGTTGCTTTCACTGGATGTCCTTGATGAAGGCTGGAAACTGCTAGTAAACAGCGCAGACTTGTAATTAGCCACACTCTCAGCATCACCCGTTTTCTGCATGATGTTAGTGAGTGATTATTTGTCATTGTGAACACACCGCAGCACAGCACAGTGCACCACAACAAAAAGTGACCTCTGCATTTAACCCACCCGTGTAGGAGCAGCAGGCAGCTGACATAGGAGAGCAGTGCTTTGGGAGGGTACCTTGCTCACAGGTGCCTCAGTGGTACTTGTGCTGATCTGGGATTTGAATCGACAACCTTCAGGTCACCGGGGCAAGTAACCGTTACACCACCACTGTCCCTTGATCCTAACAAATGTATGATGGAAAAAAAAAACATTTGCATTTTTCATGCACACAGCTTATAATTGTGCGTAGCCCAGAAACTGTATGTAGGATCTATGTATCATATGTACAGTCTATGGTTTAGCCTCAGGCCCCAGTTTCGTACATAACATTGGAACAGAATGTGAATGTGCCTGAAACATCAGTACATCAGACAAATGAGCCCACAATAATATATTCTGCAACAAATACATCAGAAAATCCTTTTTCTGTAAACATAAAGTGCCTTATCTGCACTGTAGCAGAAGCCCATGAATAATGAAGAATGATGTCTAAGGTAGATGGCACATTGCTCATTTCTGCAGTCCTGCTAGTTGCTTCTCAGATATTATTCATATACACAAATACAGTATTTAACAGAAACTTCAAATCTAATTTTGGAATATATTGGGTTATTTTTTAATAAGAGACAAATATCTGGTGCTTAAACATGTTGCTTTTGGAAGAAATAAATTGTACACATTGGATTAGCAATGGAAACTTGGACTTTTCAATAAAATCCCACTTTTCTGCCCTGAAACCATGAAGGTGACCATCAAGTTAACTTCTCTTTTTTTATTCCCACATTGTGACCACCATGTGAGCGAGTACCATTTATGGGCAGTTGTGGCCAAGTGGTTAGGACCTTTTCCTTGGGACCTGAAGGTCACAGGTTCAAGCCCCAGCCCAGGCACCACTGAGGTTCCATTGAGCAAGGTACTGTCCCACTACACTGCTTCCTGGGCACTTCTGATGGCTGCCCACTGCTCCACGTGTGATGGGTAAAATGGAGAGGTCACATTTAGTTGTGGCGCTTGGGTGTGTTCACAATGACAAATAGTCACTTTCACAATGAAAATATTCCTCATTGTAACTTTAAGCAGCCGTCTCAGAGAAAGTTTGAAGGTCTCTGTGTATTTGGGGAGGCTAATCAGCTCGCTCCACTCACTTAATGCCATGGCCTACCTGGGGGGGACTTGGGTAACACCTCATTATGCAAAATCACTGACATTTAAACAAATGTGTGTCTGAGCAAGGAACAAGAACAGCGCTTAGCTCGAAAAAGAGAGGAGAAAAATACTCGAGTGAAGTGGCCACTAGGAAGGTTAGATAACTGGGAGACTGATTGCCTTACAAAAGTGAAAATAAAAGAGGAAGCGATGAAACGTCTGTTGCTAGAGTGTTGTTTATGGTGTATAATTTTGTTTAACATGCACATGTTCTAACAGTGAAGGTCAGTCTCCTGGATGTGGGTAAAGCATAGACTGGAGTTAAATTGTAATGCCAGTGGTGACTCACCTTTTGAAAGTCATTTTTAGCCTAAATTTAGGCCTAATCAAGACCTGCAATACATGCCTGGAGGCAATAATTAGCATTAGTGTAATGATAGAAATTAAACACATGCACAGTCAGATGCAGTGCTGCACCAAAAAAAACCCCACAAACTGCATTTGATTCAGGTGCAAATCTTAAAGAAAATGACCTTTAAAATGAGCACAATCGAATGCAAGTCTATGGGGAATGTTTACTACCAGGGCATACGTGCTGCTGGAGCTGTAAGCAGTGGTGCACCTTCTGTAGGCATATCAGTGGGCAATGGTGGCCTAGTGGTGAGGACGCTGCCTTTGGGACCTGAAGGTCGCAGGTTCGGGTCCTGGCCTGAGCACTACTGAGGTTCCCTTGAGTAAGGTACCCTCCCACTACACTGCTCCCCGGGTGCTGTTGGTAGCTGCCTGCTGCTGCACGTGTGATGGGTTAAATGCGGAGGTTACATTTCATTGTGGTGCTTGAGTGTGTTTCACTTCATCAGCCATAACATTTACACCACCTGCCTAGTATAGATACAGCTTTGACTTTGGTGCACTGTTCACTTTTTAAACCACAGTAGTTCTTCTGTGGGATTGGACCAGACGACCACATGCATCAGTGAGCCTTGGGTGCCCATGACTCTATCACCAGTTGTCCTTCCTTGGATCACTTTTGGTAGGTACTAACTACTGCACACCTGGAACACTCCACAAGAGCTGCTGTTCTACAGATGCTGTGACTTCATCTAACCACCACACAGGCTGCTTATCACATTCTTACACTCGCACATTTTTTCTGCTTCCAGCGCACAAACTTCAAGAACTGACAGTTCACATTCTGCCTAATATATCCCACCCGACAGGTGCCATTGTAATGAAATAACATAGATGATCTATGTTGTTCACTTCACCTGTCAGTGGTGTTAATGTTATGGCTGATCAATTGATATGCTTTAGTGTCTGTTATGCACTGATAGTGCAAGGCTAACAAGTAATGGAAGCTTATTTTCAATTAGCATTGTGCAAACTGCATGCCTTTATCACACTCTCGCCTCATATCATGTGCAATTGTTGCATTGTGTGAGTTAAACTTGCTGTCGTGGATCTCTACTCAGAATGGCGAACTGTTTTATAAAATATACTTTCGTCTGTTTGTCCACAGTGCCAATGGCGTACGTATGCGTCTACTGTGTGTTTGCTAAGTTAGCCTTGTAGCTTCAGGGCAAAATTGACTGAAGTCAAACTTCACACTCCACTTGAGCGGAAAATTTAGCAAATTTGATTTTACACAAAAATATCACCTAAATTTGATCAATTTCTCCAGGTCTGCTAGATTGGAAATTGACCTCTAGGATATTAGTCATATGTTCAAAATGCAGTATTTTAATTTGAAATAGAAGAAAACAATGATGAACTGAATGTTATGGCTACTGTGTGAAATTGTTAAGGTGGGTGATCACCATGTGCCCCAGAAAGAAGCCTGCCCAAATTTCTCAATTTGTGCTTTGTGGAGCTCAGATATGTCAGGCTGGCCCAAGCACTGTCTCTCTTAATACTCCAGTCAGCTTTGCAGGGAATTGCAATCACATCTGAAGCGACAGTCGGCTCCGCTGAGTGAGAGAGTGGCGCATCACGTCAGGTTTTTCATTCGTTCGTTCTCCGCAAAGTGAACAGCCTCGGGCGGGTCACCTTGCAAACTACATTAGTCTAAAAGCAACAACTCTTTTTGTTCTGTCACTCGCATAGGCAGATATCCGATGGTTTTCCCAGCACCTACTTTAGTGGAATTGACGTGGTGAGGCGCCATTATGAAAAGGTGTGAATTGGTCTTGTACAGGACAAATGGGACAATGCATATTAGGTATTAGGCTTTTTTTCTTAACTAATCTGGGATGATTTTGTCCCAAAGACCCTGGACAAGTCTCTCCTGAGGTGCGCTGGTGTGGAACCCAGCAGTGAACATTATCTGATTAATATGTATTTGGGTCCCATGTTTGAGTTTGAGCAAAATGCCTAAAGGCTTCTTAGAATATCCCTCCTACATAAAAACAGACTACAAAGGCTTGAAGTCGCAACAAATGCCTGCAACACGATTCTGAATCATTGATGAAGCTGGAGGTTATGGTTTTGGGGAATATGCTCCAAGGGGAGTAAAACTGCATGTGTGATGGTTAACCACACGTTGAAAGCCCTGTGGCGCCACAATGCTCAGGGCCAGAATTCTCAAAGCAATGGTTTCGATCTTGTATCAGCTTTTTTTCAGACTGTAGTCGCGAGAAGAGAATGATATTATCTTAGACCAACCCTGAGAGGTCTTTAGAATAGGCTTTAGAACTTTAGAACTCAGCGTTTTCACAGTGGTGCAAAGTACAGCTTGTAGTAGATGTTATCAATGTTAGCACATATAGCAAAACTCGACTGGCTCTTAACATAGTAAAGATGAGGTGGGGTCATTATTTCTAAAGCCTAGTATGATTTACAGTATGGCTGTAAACTTCATTTATGTCTGCATTCTGTCCTGCAGTACAGTACCTGTAATTGCATATGATGTCACAACACTTCAATAAAAAGAATTTGAGATTTTGTTTCTGTAATAAGACTTAAGGGATTTACTACGCTATCTTTTGTCCTTGAGGTCAATCTGACCCCAGGCATTTAAACCATTTAAATACATTTAAATAACACCGTTATTATTATTATTATTATTATTATTATTATTATTATGAATAATAAGAACAATTAAAATTGTTTTGTCAGGTATCTTTGACTAACTAAATAGCTTATTAAATAAAACAGAAGCCCCTCCCCCATGCTCCCCCTCCTTCCCCACCACCACCTCTCCTTATACAACCACAACAGTTATACTGTAACTATGGAAAAATATGCAAATCTCCACAAAACCTTAGTAATTGTTCTAAAATTGGAACGAAAAAAAAGTTTTATTCACTTTATATTATATTATTATTATTATTATTATTACACATAGTACATAATTATATTTTATAACGTTTAGAAAAACAATTTGTTATGAAGGATAACTTCAAGTACACCAATCAGCCATAATATTAAAACCACTCCAATACCTCAGAAGGTGTTCTGTGGTATCTGCCGAAAGTCCTGTAAGTTGTGAGGTGGAGCCACCATGGATTGGGGTAATTAATCCAGCACATCCCACAGATACTCGATCGGATTGAAATCTGGGGAAGCTGGAAGCCAAGTCAACACCTTGATCTCTTTGTCATGTTCTTCAAACTTTTCCTGAACCATTTTTGAAGTGTAGCAGGGCCTATTATTCTGCCGAAGGAGGCCACTGCCAGTAAAGAATCCTGTTGCGTTGAAGAGATATACTTCATCTGCAACCATGTTTAGGTAGGTGATCTGTGTCATAGTAACATCCACATGAAAGCCAGGACCCCTGCCGGTTTCTCAGCAGAACATTTCCCAGAGCGTCACACTGCCTCTGTCGCCTCGCCTTCTTCCCATAATACATTTCAGACACCAACACGTGCGGCAGCTTGACCAATAGTTCCATTACCTAAATTTCCCTTGGGGTGAATAAAGTATCTATTTCTATCTTTTCCTGCTTCCAACGTATTAATCAAGGACTGACTGTTCACTTATCATTTAACACATCTTTACCCCTCATGCCATTGTAGAAAAAAAAGTTACTCATGTCATGTCTGTGGTTTTAATGTTGTGGCTGATCTGCATGAGGCCATACTGACATGGGGAAACAGGGCTTGTATTTTTAGCTTTTGCTTGAGGAGTTATCTGACATTTGATCATTACTTCATTATTTTGGGAAAAAAACAGCATTTTTTTCAAATCTCAGGCACTGCAATGATTTGGCATTGCAGTTATTGCGTATGAGTGGTGCAGTGGTTGGTGCTGTCACGTCAGAGCAAGAAGGTCTTGGGTTCGATCCCTTGGTCAACCACAGGTACCTTTCTGTGCAGAGTTTGCGAGCTCTGTCCATGTTCATGTCGGTTTCCTCCCACTGTCCAAAGCCTTGGAATAGGTTGATTTGATCCTCTAAAGTGTGTCTGTCTGTCTGTGTGTCTGTCGGCCGGTCGGTCAGTCTGTTATGGGTTGGGCTCCCGTCCTGGCTGTACCCTGCCTTGGGCCTGTAGTCAGCTGGGATTGACTCCAGGTTCCTGAAATGGAAGAAGCAATGAATGAATGGATGAATGAATGAATTAATTAATTATTTTATATATTTATTACATTTATTATAGTGTGTGTGTGTGTGTGTGTGTGTGTGTGTATGTGTGTATGTGTGAGAAAATCTTCTGCAGCTTAAATTGTACTAAATATTGGTCCGAAAAATCTCAATGAGACATTGTTGACTGTAAGTACATGGTACAGTACAAAGCCATGGGGATGTTCCTATGCTACAGCAGAAGAGGGTTTGCTCAGTCCTCCCATAAAGTTAATTATCTGCAGGCTGCTTCTCCATGGAGACCCTACGTAAATGAATTTACATAAACCTTACTCAAGTGCAACTAATATGTAACCCTCCCTGCAGACTGAAGTAATGGGTAGAAGGCTGCTGTGGACAGAGGGGAGGACAGCGTTTAAAACAGGGTGCAGCGTTTTAGAAAGAAAAGTACCATCTGTGCGTTCACAATGCAGACAGAGATAAACAAGTGCTTATGTTTCCCTTGTGATGTTTCAGAAGCCCTGCCATGCTTCATAATGGGAAAAGGAAAGAGAAAGGAAGAGCGGAATTGCTAAGACATCTTTTAATGACTATTCACTTTCACTAATATCCATGGAAATACCGATGACTGTGGCATTGTTTTCGTCTTTCTTCCTTCTCGCTTCTGCATGAGCAGCTCTCTAATACCCTGTTATAGCATTCGTTAGTCACTGTTGATCTTGAAGCCTTCCCGTTTTTCCCCACTGTTGCAATTACAGCGTCAGAATACGTGTCAGTGAATCTGCCCCTCTCGTTTCCCTGATTGTGCAAGAAACACTGAAAGTTGCCCTTTTCCCTGATGTGGAAAATTCCCCTCTGGACTTGGACAGTCTGGTCTTGAAAGCAAAGAGGGATGTGGATGCGCGTTGGGGAGGGTGACTTCATCTTCACGGGTCAATGATCAAGAGCCATGAGAACTTTCAGTCTCACCACAGACTGCTAATGCAAAAAAAAAAAGTGCCACTCGTCACCCGAATACCCATAAATACATCCTCAACTTATATCTGGTTGTTTTATTTATTATTTGTATGATTTGCATTAATTATGTTTATTATTTTTAGTGTTTATTATTGTTTATTCTTGTTTATTTGTTACCTGTATTGTTTTAATTGTTCAACACTTTGGTCAGGCTTGGGGGCAGTGGTGGCCTAGTGGTTAGGACACTGCCTTTGAGACCTGAAGGTCTCAGGTTCGAGTCCCGGCCCAGGCACTACTGAGGTACCCTTGAGCAAGGTACCGCCCCACTACACTGCTCCCCGGGCGCTGTTGATAGCTGCCTGCTGCTCCACATGTGCACATGTGATGGGTTAAATGCAGAGGTTGCAGTTCGTTGTGGTGCTTGAGCGTGTTCACAATGACAAACAGTCACTTTTACTGAGTCTGTCAGTGGTCTGAGGCTGTATCTGTGCATCCGATCAGTTTTGTTTTGTCGATTCTCAGTTGTACTGTTTTGTATAGTCACTATTTTACACAAGACCCTTAAACTTTGTACCTTACAACCCTGCTACATTTAGCTCTCAGTTATAAACTTATGGCTGGTCCCAAAATACCAACAGGAAGAAGAACAACAGACACACCATAAATTATATACAGTTGTTTAAATTAATAATAATTAATCTTTTAAGTGTGTGTGTGCGCGCATGCGTGACTACCATGGAAAGAGTGCAGAGTCTCAGCAGGATGTCCCAGCTGTGCTGGCTGTTGACTGCAGGATGAATAAAGCAGGATCCTGCCTCACACTCAGCGCTGCAGTTCGGCCTGAGCTCCATCACCAGCACAGTCCTGCCCACAGCTCACACACACATCCTGAGGGGCAGAATAACACACAACCTAGTCATCAGCATAGGACAGGTTAAATACTAAACTTAAAGTAGCGAAAGTTACACATTCAATACATCTGAACATTGTATTGCATTTGATTTGACATTTATTTATTATTAAATTGAGTTTAATCTTGGATTTGAAGCAGAGACGCTCAAGTACTGACCCTAAAAAGCCATTAAAGCACACAAACATTGCAGATGCATTTTTTTAATACTGAAACATTCACATATGCACACAAAATATTTCACCTGAATTTCTTCCAGCTTTTATAGTTCTACAAGATCAATATAATACAGAAACATTACACACAAAAGTAGAAGTAGAACTTCAATCTTTAAAACACCGCAGCGATCTGCTGCCCCTTTACATTATGTCACCATTGCTTTGTTACAACACTGATAATGACAATACAAATACTGACCACCAGAGGGCAGTGTACTGCACATTTATAGAACAATAGCCAAGTAAGCGATAACGTGGCTCAGGTTTGAGTCTGGGGAATTGCTGTATTGTTATATAAAGTTCATCATAATATGAAACAGGACATAAGCACTTTCAACACTGCACAGGCCTAGGAAATGAAGCACCTTGTTAAAATCAAAGCTCATAAGAGGATTTTTTTTTCTGGGAGCCCACCCATTTTATAATAGCACCTTTCCTGCAAATACATAAACACTCCACTCCTACAACGTGAATGAGGGAGTAGGAGAAAGACACTGCCTCCACAGTGCACTTCTTAACAAACAGTGCCACATTTTATAATGGATGGTGTTAATACATACAGTGGTGGATTAAAGTTTTCTGCATATACATTCTGTATAAATATGACATTAAATAATAAAACATCGTTAAAGAAAAAAATATTTTGCTTGGTCATCTGTAAGGTTATAATAATGCATAATAATGCAGAAATTCTAAAGGGGTCGAAAACTTTCAAGCACCACTATATACACAAATACACCCAATAAAGTGGTGCAAAAATACATACAGTACATGCATAAGCCCAGGGCAGAGTAGGTCCTGACATTTTGGTGTGATCTCTACCAGACTATATATCCCCAAACAACTTCAAAAGAGCCAACACAATGTGTGCTGATCCGTTTGCATGAGCGACGAGGCTCCTACCCAGCCTGTGTGATGCTTTTATGATGGTTCAAATGTTGTACAGACTTGTTGTGGTGATGACGCCATTACGTTCTACAGACTGTAAAATCCTCCAAGCCTATTAGAGCACATTTCCTTGTGTGTTTCCCTTCTACCAAACACTCTATGCTGTATGTGTGTGTGTGGTGTGTGCATGTGTGTGCATGTGTCATTCCTCGGAAGTGTCTGATTGTATGTCTAAGGCCCATACTTATCATGCACCCCATAAACAGTTGGATTTAAACTAGAGATGGCACAGAAGCTCAGAACACCACCAGAAAATGCTGTATAGTGGTGAAAAAATAAGTAATTGGATCCAAATCTGTAATAAACATAGCCTGAAATGTCTTGAAATTGATCATAGTGCAAAATAATGTAAAGCAAAATAAAGTCAAAGTAAAGGTAAAAGTACATTTTTTTCTGCTAGCTATGTCTCCGCATCACACAATGCTACCAAAACAAAGGGGTGAAGGCTAGTGCATGCTTCCTTCCTGAGGGGTCAGTCATGTTGAAGGGAGGGCAGCCATGGCCTAATGGTTAGAAAAGCAGGTTTGGGCCAAAAGAGTTTCTGTTTGCTGGTTTAAAAAATATGGGAAGGGAAAGTGAATGAACAACACGTTCCCTTCTAACTTCACCCACGGCTGAAGCACCCTTGGTAAGGTGCAAAGCGCCTAAACCCCTAGCAGCTTTCCAGACCCTGCCTACTGCCCTGGGTATGTGTGCTCACTGCCTCCTAGTGTGTGTGTGCTAACTAGTCACAGCTCTCAGCTCTCAGTGTATTTGTGTGTGCTCACTGCTTTAGATGTATTAAAAAAAATCTCAGAGATGTGTGAATTCAGCTGCTTTCAGAATCATGCTGGAAAGCTCAACATGCTTGGAGGAGAGCATAAACTGCTAATTGCTAAAATCAGCTAACTGATCTGTATTTTACTTATGCACTATTACATAGCGTTTGACTGAAAAACAATATATAGACAATGAAGACTGAACATTGTTCTGTATCAGGGAACGTTTTTGACTGTGGCCACAGATGATCATGGCACTGCCTGACTCTAAAAGTATCATGCTCCAACAATCAAACAAACATTAGGAGTAACAATACAATACCACATAATTTCCCCTATTAACTTTTTTAATGGCAATAATAACATAATCACTTATTTTTTCAGTTATAACAATAATAGCATAATACTCTAATGGCCTATTATTTAGTACCAGGCTATTTTTAAAGTCATGCAGTCATAAGAGTATGGGCTGAAAGTGTAGGCCTACAAATAAGCCACACATATGTAAGATGTCAAACAACAGTGTATGGATAGCTTAAGTAGCTTAACTAATTGGTGACCCAATGACACTTTTGACTGTGCTTTACTATATTACTACATTTAACCTCATGGGCCAATCTGTGACCAGAGCTAAAAAACAGTTCTGGTCTGAAAGCTGATTCATGACAGCGCATCACCTTCAGTTTAGTATCACAATATCATCTTTGACTGTCTCTGTGTCTGTCTGTTTATCTTGTATGATTACAATATTATGTCTATGTCTAATAAAGTTTTACATGTCAGTGGGTGTAATAAAGCACCTTTAAGAGTTAGTATTGCAAATGAGTAAGCTCCTGTCTGAAGTCACATATATGATGCTGTTTCTGTGACTATGTGCTTGTTAAGAGACGTGTGACACCTTTGCCAAGTATGACTAAGCTCTTGCGGTCGAAAGTGTGTCTATCTATGAATGTGAGCTCCAGATAAAAGCCTCAAGGCATACTCACTCATAAACTCACAAACACCACCATCACAGACACAGACACATAAACATCTGTACAGCAACAACCAAACAATAATTCATCACTGGTGGAAATTACTGATACTTAGGACTTAGTAACTTTTTTACTTCAGTTTTTCTGATTTCATTTTTTTTCTTTCTCCTTATATAAGGTGAAACATATGATTTCAGTCTCTTCAGTCAGAAATGTTCTCTCTGTTTTGTTTATTTTTCTGTAAACGACTTTAAACATATATCAATGAAAATACACAAACACACACACAAATATGTATTTTTTTTAAAACAGAGACTATTTCTTGACAAAGCTGTTTTTTTGTCTGTTAATACTATAATAATATTGCTAGCATCTTAATATATTATGTTGTTAAAATCAATTGGTATTGAAGACCATGCTGATAAACATTGGACTACAGAATATTAGGAAATTATCTCAGTGGGAATAATGGCAAAAAATAATCATGGAAAGAATTTAATTTACTCTGCATTCCAGTCACTGAAAGCAGGAAGGAAAGGAGGGTGCTTATGCTCACTGTTGCATAGCTCCACATTGGTGGGACACATCGCTCCTCGAGTTACCAGGTAAGTAATTCTCTAAAGTGAGGAAAAGTAAATAATGCAGTAGGGTGAAAGGTTCAGTTGGACTAATGCTAGAACTGTTCAACTGGTTTAACCATGCTCTGCCCACAAGCACATTCTTTCGCAAATGTTGGACAAATAAATTATTTTAACCCACAATGTTAAATATATAAAACTCAGATCAATTAAAAATTATTATTAATGTTGTAGTGGTATTTATTATTATTATTATTATTATTATTATTATTATTATTATTATTATTTGTATTATTATTATTATAAGTGATAAAGTAAAGCCCATCTGTTTTTAATCAGAAAATAAATCCTGAGAGGGCAAACAGGACCCCAATATGCAGTGGTGGGTCTTGTTTTGTCCTAAAGAGATTTATTTTTGAATAATGGCCACCCATTATACAGTAACTTGCCAAACTGATAAAAGGAATTTGCACAATATTTATTTTTATTCATTTAATTGCTCCTTTATGGCTTTGCTTCAAGCAGTGCTGGTTTGGGGCATTGTAACATGCAGAGCTGGCTTTCCTCTTTCCCCATACTAGTTTCCCTTTGTACTTTATTTTCTGAGCACTCAAAGGTGCTGTATTCTCCATATATAGTATAATTGATAATAAAAATGTTCTTGTTATTGATCGAATTGTTGAACATTTATTACGTTCTCACCAAATCACTACTGTAAGTAGTACTGAGTGCTGCTACTTTCAGATACTAAATACCATGAGTTTCTGTTGGGATTAGTGAACTGACTACTTGTGGGATGATATGACAGATGTAAATACTAACGCTGGGATGCGCCATTCAAATCAAATTCACTTTCTTCAGCATTTAAATTTTTTTTTTAAATTCATTTATTATTTAAATGGTTGTCAAATAATAAATTATATAATGTACTATGATGCAATTGTAATCAAGCATGCTACAATTTCTCATTTAGTTGAAGGAGACTTTCTGTCAATATTCTGTTAAGCATTAGCAACAGTTGCTAAGTTCTAGAAAAAGCATGGACAGACCAATTCAGTGCTATTGCCACTTAGAGCCTAAGAAAAGCACACGTAAGCAGACTGATATAGAAGAAATTTTTTAAAGTACTTATTTAGGGAGTACGCTGCGTGGTGGTTGGCATTTAAGTCTGGGTGTGTTTTCAGAATGTCGGACCTCAAGACCTCAAAGCCAACATTTGCTCACTCTCAGTTCCGAAAAGCCACAGCAGTGCACGTTTTTAGCATACAGCCAGGGTGTATACACTTCATTAAATTAAAAATGTGTGATAATGAGCAGAATGAGAGCTGGAGTGGGTAAAAAAGTAAAATGTGCACTGTAGGAGGCCTCAGGATAGGGAGGAGAACTGATTCCCACAGACAGTGTTACTCACTTACCACCACTCATACCCTCGCGAGCCAAAGTCACTCAGCATTTTATCACTCAAACAAAAAAACATAAAGCACTTCGCTTTCTGCTCTACATATAAGAGATTAAAACCGATTATTGATATTTTTCATGTACATTTATGTCAATGCAAGTGCTGATATTTTCACCTTTATAAAATGTAGAAACTACATTCAGTCAGATTAATATCATAGAGAAATGTGATATTGGTTATGTTTTAGCACACAAGTCCAACATCGCTTGAACATCATGCTCCTTTGGAGAACAACAAATACATCATTAAATATTGGTTTGAAATTTTTGATGCATCCCAGTCTGTTACAATCCACACATTGTTGCATTTTCCTCACAGGGTATAGGCAGCATCAATCCCAAATCCCAAAAAGGGTCAGTTGTGCACACACAGACTGGTCACAGGCCAAGCAAAGCCTTTCAGCAGCCTGATTTAGTTCAAGACTAAATCCCAGTGATTGAATTATTTTGAGGACTTTCTGTACCTGACCTATTCACCTCTGAATACAGTATCGTAAAACACACTGTGTGCTTGTTGGTACTGTATTAGAAACAGCCCACAAGTTATAATAGTTGTGTCTGGCAAACTGGACTTGTGTAAGTCTGCACGTTTGCTCTGGCTAGGTGTAAATATTCACAGTAATTCTTACATTCAAACACAGTAGTTCTAACATTGTTAGTATTCAATTCAGCTCAGTTTTTTTCTATAGCGCTTTTAACACTGACATTGTCAGGACGCAGCTTAACAAAGTCTGAGCCCCTAATGAACAGGCCAATGGTGACAGAGAAAAGCAAAAACTCCTTAAGCTGGAGGAAGAAACCGTGGAAGGAACCAAGACTCAGAAGGGGAAACCTGATCTGGTCGACATCCGGATGCCGATAATATAAAGAAAGCATAAAAAAAGGTAGAGACAGACATATGCTTGTGAAAGTTCTTGTGTTCTAAAAATACAGAGAAGCCTCTCCTTAAGTTGTGAAATAGTCAGGCACCTTGTTGCTGTAGAACTAAACTGGTCGGTTCTGTCATTGTGAAATGATTTATGTCAAAAAGCTACTGAGTTACAGTATCTATATATGTGTGTGTGTGTGTGTGTGTGTGCAGTATTTTGAACAGCCTTGAAATGGCAAATTAAGATATAAATTGGTACCATAAATTGAAAGTGGCTTATTTGTCATTGTGAACACACTCAGTTACACAAAAATGCACCACAACAAAATGTGTTCTCTGTATTTAACCCATCACGCATGCACATGTCAACAGCACACAGGAAGCAGTGCAATGGGACAGTACCTTGCTCAAGGGTACCTCAGCGAAACCCAGACCAGGACTTGACCTGCGCCCTTCTGTTTACAAGGGCAAGGTCCTAAACACTAGGCCACCACTGCCCAAAAACAGCAGCACCCTCCATTGCTCTTTTCTGGTAACCCAAGCTATATGTGCGCTATCACAGGTTTTGTTCACAGCATATCATACATCAGTGATCAGATCACAGGCTGATTTAAATGAACACATTATGGAACTTTATGAATATGTATGTAAATTCACAGTAGTCTCCTACTTTAATATACTTTAACCCTAGTCATCCTTTGTGTGGAAGAGTAATTTTATTTGCTTTACAAGAGCCTCATGGTGAGGCTTAAATGCGTTTAACCAGTTTGAACATTAAAGCATAAAATGTAGATAACATTTAGGACTGCACAATATATCATCTGTATATCATTATCGTAATAACAGTCTCTGCAATACTGATATTGCAGAAGGCTGCACCATGCAAATGAGCTTATAATCAGTCACAGAACATCTTACAACCTCCATGTGAAGGGGGCGGGGATAAATGGTTGTGGGCTAAATAAAGAGAAATATAAGTGTGCTGATTCTGTGACATCACAAAAACTCTGATTTGAAAACAGTATCATGGTTAGGGAGTTGCCCCTGTGACCTCAAGGTTGCCTGTTCAAATCCCAGACCACTACAAGTACCACTGTGGTACTTTTTTAATATATTGGAAAACTATGCGATCACAATATGTATCTGTATAATCGCAATACTGATATTTTGTCCTTATCATGCAGCCCTAGTAGCTTTCAACAACTCACTGATGAGCAATTTAAACAATCTGGATGACCAAGACTTGATTCACTTCCAGGGTTTTTGTTTCGACTCTTTGCTTCAGCATCCTTCAGAATAATCTAAAAACCACACACGGGCAATGCAGACACTCTCCAGTAATCCAGGGGCCTTACATGTGGTCTCTCATGTTTGGGTGGTGTGGAAATTCCTCCAGTTCCTCCAGTTTCTCAAATGCTATCGTCACCTTCCCAAATTTAGATCTGTAGCTGACGGTTTCCTGCAGGCCGAACCGGCGGAGAAAGGCATTTCCGACCATTTTTCACCAAACCTCAGTGAGCACAGGACTGCAGGGATGTCGCTCAGACAAATAGGTCTATTGCCATTTGTCACTTGTCTGCCTGTATTGTGGCACCCCACGCCTCTTGAGAGTGCAGGAAGCTTCCTTTATGTGAATATGGGAAAACTATTGGTCCTATTGAGTTTGCCCCAGTGCATAAACCCATGTGATCTCATAGCCTTTTAACACTTAGAAAGACAGTGAGTACCAACATTTGCTGGAGTGAGCTGTAAAAGAATGATTTTTTTGTTAATATAACTTGTCCTCATTTGTCAAATTCACCAAAACTGTTTAATGAACATTGTAAACGATGTTTAGCGATGCTACCTTAGGCTAATGTGAGGTTTCAGTGACCTCAGAACTACACACTGAATTAAAGAAATGTGCCATATATACTTGACTCAATTGTGAACATTGCTCCCACATGAACAGAATATATTCCATCTACAGTTACTGCCAGAAGTAAAAGGCACCAGGGGTGGTGTATTTAACTCATGTGGAAATGATGATGTACAAACTTCAAGCATCTTTATCAAGCATATTCAATGCAGCACCTTTTTCAGTTTAGACCCATCAGCTCTGCTGTAAGAAAAAAAAAAATAGAAATAGGAGCCACCAAATCTTGGTTTCTGATGGTTTTTAGTGATGTCTAGTGGTTAGTAAGGATTTTTTGTGAGTTGATATCACAGTGTAAAAGATCTTAAGGTTTACACATAGGTTCCCAACTCCTCCTTCTACCACCATGACAGTTCACCCTCAACACTCCTGGCTCTTGTATTTAGACACCCCTGAGGGTCTTTATGACCTGGATCACGTGTATTAGATTAGCGTTGGAGCTAAACTCTGCAGGATGGTTTAACAGGTGAACAGTGACTGATATTAGATGCTTTTGATGGTTTTATAATGGAACCTAAGGGTATTCTACAGGAAGCCCTTAGGCCATTTGCAGGTTTTAATCCTAGTGGTTTTCATTTTTTTTTCAGAATAGAGGCCACCTGGTGATTTCTTTTTGCTTAACCAACTTTGTACTTTGAACAACTTATCTCTCCACACTTATAGAAAATAACAAAAATAACCCAAGATTCCTATTTAGCACCATAGCAAAATTA
>JBBPDA010067427.1:0-12909 GCA_037974385.1 Arnoldichthys spilopterus | reverse complement strand
CTATCTATCTATCTATCTATCTATCTATCTATCTATCTATCTATCTATCTATCTATCTATCTATCTATCTATAAAAACTATTCCAAACAACAAATATGCATTTAACTGAAGATAAAATGTACATTATGATATAAGCTGCTGACTAATCACTGGCAAGGTTAACTGTAATCATTAGCAATAATATTAATCATTGCTGTCCAAAGCCCTAATGACCTTTGTTCTTCATACATAATTTAAAGAGCAATCCACCTTTTCATTGTGTGAAACCAGACCATTAGAAATGCTCCAAATTACTTGACTATATAATAAATTGTTTTTACACTAACTTGCAAACATAAAGTACACAATGTTTTATTTAGTTGAGTTAGATGAATGGGTATACTCTGGCATTTGCTCTATGACCAGCCTCCAGGAAGCCTTGCAGCTAAAAAACATGAAAAGGAGGCCCTTCCACCATCTGCCATTGTCAAAGTGGCACCATAAATAATGGAAAATGACAATGTTTCCTCTGAGAGCTAGAGCTAGCTGTCGTCAGCAACCAGCGTCATTAGGTCTTACGGTGACAAATGCAGTAGCTGACAGGTCAACGTGATCACCTCATTTCATGTGAGCCAGTGTGTGGGGGTATGTGTTCTTTCGAAAGCCATCCTCTGGGCCAAAAGGATGTTGCTAATACAATGGAAGCCATTTATTCCTAAGAGACTGCTGCTGCTCTCTACCCTGCATGGTTATATATATATTAAGGAATAGGTGACCTGCATGGCACACAGGTCTGTATACATTTAGTCTTACATTATTATTGTAGCAATGCTTATTGGTGAACAAATACATGAATAAAAAGATGTGTCCACTAAACACAGTTATGCAATAAATCAATACTGCAGACAGAAGAGACTGTCTAAAGTAAGTGACCCACAAGAGAGACTGTAAGGCATAGGCAACAAACTAACTGGTCTGTGTATATGTGTGTTTGGTGTGTACTGGACAGTCCCACGACAATTTCACAAGATCTAGAAGCCCATTAGAATTACTTATTCACACACACACGCACGCACGCACGCATGCACACACACACACACACACACACACACACACACACACACACACAAACACACACACCCCTGTGGATGTCCCCTGCAGTGCTGACAATGTGTAGGTGCAGCTGTAGGGATGGTGGAGGGATGGGCTGAAAAGGTTAGCTGTTGATTGCCACTTGCAGTAATTGTGATAATTAGCTTGACTTTTGGCCTTTCACTCCAGCCCTCAGGCCCACTCTTTAAATAGCGCCTAAAAGAAGCCCACTGAGGGTGCAAGGAGCAAACACAGAGGGCATGGCCAATAACAGAATGAGGGCCATGGCTGTGGACTGACAAAAAATATACTTACTTGAATGCACATATTATCTGTTATTACAAGAATAGTACATACAAATTATGTAATGTTAATTGTGCATAATGGGACACGCGCATATATACACATGCATGGTAGTGGTTGAATATTTTACTAGTTGACAAATCACTCACAACAGTAGTTGACTAGTCTAAACTTTACAAATGTAACACACTTTCAAGAAATCTCTCATTTGACATTGCTTAAATAAGCCATTATTGGCTTTTACTAGTAGAACAGTTTTCTTTGCTACAGGCCTGTATTCTTGGTTACTTTTTAGTATCAGAAGGTGCTGTGTCAGAGCACCAAAAAACTCCAGTAAGTGTGGGAAAGATGTACCAGTGATGTCTTATTTCAAACAGAGAGAGCCCTCATCTCCTAATAATCACCACAATGGCTCAAACCCTCTACAAACAGAACCAGTCTGCCCATAACCATTGAGTAAGCCATTCCTTGAGGTCTGCTACCTGATCCGATCCCATTGAGGTCCGGTATAATATTAGATTTTAGGTCAGTTTTTCACCTACACCATCAGGCTTAAGCCACGTTTGTTTTCTGATGAGTCATTTTAATGCAGTGTTTTCACTCTGATGAGACGAATGTGTTGGATTGGTGGAAAGATCATTAACACATGATCTGAGGAGCGTGGTTGCTGTACACTGCCAGGCACAATCAGCAGTTCCACAAAAATGCACTGATACTTAAACACTAAATGTACAGATAGATGTGTAAACTACCAGTGTATTCCAGCAGGACCATTTTCAGTCACACAAGTCAAATGCTTAGTAACAAAGCAAAGATCCAAAAAATCTGTAGTGATCCATTCCTGTTAGTGTGTGTGATCAGGTTCAGGTTTCAAATTTGGCAGTGATAGCCAGGCTGATTGGGTCAGACCACAGGTACAGTTTGGTTTCAGGCTTCAATCTCTTTACTCTCTCTCTCTCGCTCTCTCTCTCTCTCTCGCTCTCTCTTTCTCTTTCTCTTCCTCTCTCTCGCACATGCACGCATGCACGCACACACACCTGCAAAGAAAGGTCCACACCAGAAACACTCCGACCAGAGCCAGCACAGAACTAACCACTGCAGGTGATGAAGCAGACTATATAGTTACAGCACAAACAGCGAGCTAGGCTGCAGCATGAAGGGAAAACACACACTTGAGTCCATGAGTCTTAAATCCACTCTTTTTCAAGACGCCTGCTGATCTAAGACAAACAAAAGACCAGCTGTCCAGTTAAACTGTGTATATGGGTGCTTCAGATAAGCCCCTGTGCTGTAGATGTTAAGTGTGGAAAAAAATGAATTGAAGCCCTTTAAATGAGTTTGAGATTAGTGAAATTTAAAAGAGTGAAATAATGAGAGTAAATTAAAGGAGGGAAGCCCAGAGTTGAAAAATAGATGCATTTAAACAGACAAGACTTTTGTGAATGGACAGCAGACTCCTGAATAACCCTGTCTCTGCTCTTACAATCAAATACACATTAGTCATTATCCTCAAAACACACTATTTACCTCTCCTGCAGGACAGAAACAGTCTTACTGTTGTTCCTTCATCCCCATAGAGATGGATCACTATTTAAAGTGAAAGTGACTTACTGTCATTGTGAACACATTCAATTACACACAAAGTGCACCACAACAAAATGTGAACTCTGCATTTAACCCATCACACGTGCATATGTTGAGCAGTGGCTAGCTATGAAAAGCTGCACAGGGAGCAGTGGTTTGGTGAAGCCTTACATCTTTAGCTTCAGTCTTTCTATTGTTCATCTCCCCAAAGATGGAATGATGTAGTTATGTGTAGTTATAATAGTAGGTTTAGATAAATAGTGATTACTTTGCTCATTTCTCTCTCTAATCAATTCGGCCCTTGTCAGAGTTGCCCAGATCCTTAAACTCACCCATTTTTCCTGCTTCCAAGACGATGAATTCAAGTAGTTATTGTTCACTTGCTGCTTAATATATCTCACCCCTTCACTGGTGACATTGTAACAAGATAACAAGATATTCAGCATTACTTATGTGCATGTGCATGTACATGCATATACCTAAAAGCCAGCACATGGCTGATTGTGGGGGACATGTGCATCACTTGAAGAACAGACATCATTTGGGATTCCTGACCTACACCTGGCTGTTACTTTGACACATACTGCCTACCTAAACATTGTTGAAGACCAGGTACACCCACACTGCAAAGACTGTTCAGAAATGGTTTGAGGAACATGGCAAAAGGGTTCAAGGTGTTGACTTGATCTCAAGCTGATTGAGCATCTGTGGAATGTGCTGGACAAACTAGTCTGGTCCATGGAGGCTCAACCTTGCCATTTACAGGATTTAAAGGATCTGCTGCTAATGTCTGGGTGCCAGATACCACAGCACACCTACAGAGGTCTTGTGGAGTTCATGCCTAGATGTCTCAGAGCAGTTACAGGCATAAATGGGGCCTACACAGTATTAGACAAGTGGATTTAATATTACGGCAGATCAGTGTGTGTGTGTGTGTGTCACTGTGTGTGTGTGTACAAACCTTTGTCTTTATAGTTTAAAATGGACCATTTACATTTAGACTCCACAGCACTTCTGAAACGAATGGATCAAAAGGAGGGTGACTTCAACACGAAGTCTTGTGGGCATTGTATGTCTATTTTGAAAAGTGGATATGGATTTTTTTTCCATAACAAAAGTGTCATATCTAATAACATTACTGATAACACTGTGACAACATGTCCGCTGAGATATGCCAATGGATTTGGTCCAGGTGTTGCTTTGCTTTAGGGCACCATATGTCAGTGATCTCACAAACACACACACACACACACACACACACACACACACACACACACACACACACACACACACACATACACATACACATACACATACACACACTCACACATACACACAATTAACATGTGGATTGTTGACAGATATGTTATCCCCTTAACACCACAATTCATTTATGTCAGAATCTTTTTTCCTGACTGAGGTAAAACAGTACAGATGCTGATGAAAAACTATTGCAGCAAATCAGAACAAAAAGGATGAACTAGAGGAGGACTTTCTGGTGTTTTAATGCTTATCTATAGCAAATCCATTTCAAGGTAGCCTCTCATAGCAGTTCTCTTATAGCACCCTCTGGTAGGTAGGGATTGCCAGTGGGAGGGAAAAATACATAAAATCACAAATCAAAACATAAAGGAATTATAGCATCTTTTGCTAATAATGTCTGGGTGCCAGATACCACAGAACACCTACAGTGGCAGTGGTGGCCTAGTGGTTAGGACATTGACCTTGGGACCCTAAGGTAACAGGTTCAAGTCCCGGCCTGGGCACTAGTGGGGTAGCCTTGAGCAAAGTACCATCCCACTACACTGCTCCACATCTTGGAAGTCACTTTGGATAAAAGCGTCAGCCAAATGTAAATGTTTTGCATATTGACTTTCCACTTAAAAATGCTATGCTACAGAGCTGAACTACATTCTCATAGTTAATCTATAGTAGCCCGGTTTGAAACAACCATTTTTTATAGTCTACTGATACTAGCTTTATTTTACAACAATAAAATTATGCCTAATCTATCCACACAGTGTGGCACTTATGCATATACACATGAAATACTATAATAATGAATAATAATACTTTTCAAAATACACATTTCTTTTGTTTCAGTACTACATTAAACACACTACTAAATTATTACATAAAAGCACTGAATTGGAGAGAAAGTGACTCTGTCATTGTGAACACACTCAAGCACCACAACGAAATGTGACCTCTGCATTTAACCCATCACACGTGTACCAGCGGGCAGCTACCAACAGCTCCCATGGAGCAGAGTAGAGGGACGGTACCTTGCTCAAGGGTACCTCAGTGGTGCCCAGGCCAGGACACGAACCTGCGACCTTCAGGTCCTTAAGGCAGTGTCCTAACCACTAGGCCACCACTGTTTGCACATATTTGTTTACTTCCGATTAGTGATACCTCATCTGTTTCCATTAACATTTCTTCACCACATGTTCAGTCCATTTTTTACATATCAAATAACCTGACATCTGTAGCAACAAGCTCTCACAATGACTTTCCCTGACCTCCTCATAGTACGTAACTGCCCAGGCACAAAATAACATTGACGACATATAAATAAGATGAAGCAGATTGAACCCAATGAGTGAAATGTATCATGTCTGTGTTTGTAAGTACTATGTTAATGGAACCTAACAGAACAATGTTGGAGAGTTTGGTGGATATATAAGCTACTCATACACATACTTAGCTTAAGACAAAATTAGAAACATACAATTTAAACTCTTTCTCCAACAACATCATTAACTTTCACTATGTACCAGAGCCATAATTAATATGTTTTTTGGTCAAACATTGGTGATAGCGTGATTGAAAGTATATTTTCAGAGTGCTCAATACCCAGTCAAGCTACCTCGTATTACAAGCTAAGTGTAAAACAGCAAAATGAACTGACTCACCTGACTCATTGCTTTTGCTATTTATACATAGCCATACCATTTTGGGTTTACAAGTTTGGCAAGGCTTGTTATGGTGTGTAACTTAGCTAGTAGTATCTTAGTAGAATGACAGCTGTTGATGGGTTTAGCCCTACAGACAAAAGAACAGACATGGACTACAAAGCACTGTTGTTCGTTGCTCTGGATAAGGGCGTCTGCTAAATGCTGTAAATGTAAATGTACATGCACATGTAGAGCAGTGGGCAGCTATCAACAGTGCCCAGGGAGCAGTGTAGTGGGTTGCTCAAGGGTCTTAGTAGCGCCTGGGCCGGGACTTTGCGACCTTCAGCGCTCAAGGGCAGCATCCTAACCACTAGGCCACCACTGCCCACCAATTTTAATGGTCTATTTGTTATTTGTAAATGTTGTAATAATATTTATAGATTTCTAAAATTGGATTTAGTTCACTTGTTTTCAATGATGATGCTGTAAAAAAACAAAACAACATGTGCAAAAACAGGTATTCACATGATTATAAGAGATAATCAAAGATTATTTTTTGGCCAGTTTGGACAAGCCTGTTATCTATTAACATTTTCATGCATGACAAATGTAAAGAATAATGAATTATTCAAATAAATGAAATAAATGTGTTACTGAATTTATTCAGTTTTTCCAATAACTTACATCAATTGTCACAGAAGTGATGAAACGATTACGTTTGAAACAATCATTTATGTAACTATTTGCAAAAGCTTTTGCTAATCAGTATGAGCATATAGAGTGCAAGAGTGAAATAAGTATTTGCACATTTTCATGTAACAGCTAATGTTTCTGATATTCATATAAAGGCATAGACTATCAGCCACGTAATGCAGATTTATTTCACTTATCTTAAAAAGGAACAAGCCTACTGCACTTAACTTATTTTCACTGGCCACATTATTTCAAGCCAGCCTTTCCTCTTGTTAATCTTAATCGTGGGCTATTGCCTAAGTTAGACAACTGTGACAGGCAATGCAGAGGCTTAGGGCAAACACTACTGCTACCTGGATGTCAGGTAAAAGTGACTGCCGCTCCGGCAGGTTGTTCAATTCCCAAGTGCCTGTTAGATGTAGCTGCGGTGGTGGCAACTGTGACATGGGAAGTGATTTCTCTTTTGCCCTGTAAGCCCTGGGATGGATTCTAATGCACTCTGTGACCCTGGTTAGGATAAGCAGCTCAGAAAATGAATAAATGAATGAACTGTTGCCACTTGTGTAATCTATCCATCAGAAAAGTTATGAAATCAGATATACTGTCTGCTGCTGTTGTTGTCCAAATATATCTGCATATATTAAACCACACTAAATTAAGCTTTGCTTACCCCTGACCGTCCAGACTGAAGGCCTCATCCCAGCAGATTGTCCAAACTTGTGCTTTATTCTAACCTTTTTATGTTCACTTGTCATCTTCCATTCACCACATAGGCGACGACCAAAACTAAGTAATTGCTTTTTGCCTGCAGGTGGCCATCCAGCGAGGCTAAAAGGACTAATGAAATCATCTAAAATGGAGAAGGCCCTGGAGGATGATGCTATAAATACAAGCCTGAGGGCCACAAGGCTGAGATATTAATTGTCCTCAGGTCACCCAGCCAGCTTTGCTGAAAATTTGCCCACACACCCTGAGGGAAAGCTCAGCACATTTACATTAATGAATCTGAACTCAGGGACACAACACCTGTCACTACTTGAGGAAAATCACCTACTCTGGATTAAGGTGTGCTATATGGACACAAACAGCAAAACACACCCATGTTTGTTCCAGAAGAGCTCCAAAAGCTCTAAGCTTGATTACAGTGACTTGCAGCTGGTAATTATGTTGTTAGAAAAAAAATGAAGTAGTGAACAGGAATTAAATGATAAATGCATAGTGAAAATGTTTGTCATTTTATAAAATACTGCTGTTAAATCTAAACCCTAAGTGCTGCATGATGATTGTAATGATGGTTTATAAATGTTTGGAATAAAATCTAATTACATTAACAAAATTAAGTATGTTTCCATTGTGGATATATAACATTTTTTACAACAGCGATCTGAGAACACTTTGTAAATCAAAGAAACATCAGAGTATGTGGAAAGGCAGTAATAAATTGCAAAAATGAGAATGAGATGAATGAGAAAATGAATGTGTAGTCTGATCAGTGAAAAGCAAAGAAAGAGACACATCTGTTTGCCCTTCTACTGTGCAAAAAATAAGTATTGATCTTTTAATATTACTGCAGAATCATTAAAGCAGTTATCATCAAAAACACTGAATTATTTTCCAATTACAATAAAACATCAATGCTAAATAGAGTAAAACATTTCTGAATATTGCTGTTAACCCAACTGTTTTTTAATATCTCTAATCTAAGCTCCACTGACATTTCAGAGTCTACACATGTGGAGGATTGATCTCCTATATCTCTCCATATGACATTTTGGAATGGCTATTTTTTTAAATTTCCTTGGTTGATAATCTGTGAGCTCCTCCCTGAAAGGGGGGACTGTCCTCCCTGAAGGCCAGTCAACGAAGTTGGACTTTAACAGCTTTCTGACAAAGCAAAGACATAGTTGAGTGCATCTCTCTGACTGAGTGGACAATCCAAGAATACAGAGAGGCTCTGAGTACCCTGAGTACCTCTAGCCAAGTATGATTTTACAAGCTCGTTTCTGTGTGCTTTCCAGCCTTTTAGCCTGGTAGATGAAAATTATTTCTGGGTATCGAATACCACATTTATTGAAGCAACACAAACTGACAAAAAGACCTCAAAGTCATTTTAAGTACCCCCACACACACCCACACCAACACACTTGCCAATATTAATTATCGTTAACCCATAGTTTCTCCTTCTATGTACCCAAACTCCATATCTGAACCTTAACTTGTGAAGGTCAGTGCAGTTGACCAAAGAAATGCTTCACAACAAAGTAGATACACACCCTGTCCTAGTGAAGGATAAAAAAGCACAAAGATAGTGGTCTTGCAATTGTGTTACCTCTTCAAGCAGCACTGAGATGACTTATTGCTTCTCTAAATAAATGGAAATTGCCTTGGCTTTCAAAAACACCCAGGCACAAAAAGTCTGCCAACAGTTGATTGGAGAGTGGAAGTGGCATCTTATTAGGCAGGAGAACAGAAAATGGAACCTTTGGAAAAGAGAGACCTTATGTCTGAACTGAATTTTGCTGCAGAATTTCTGGAAGCACTCTTAACCCATTAATGTCCATCTCTGAAAAGTTATATTTCCTTCAGTTCATATGTTTTCTCAGTAAAAATAAGAAAAATTGATCTTTGTACAGGCTTTTTGTAACAGTTTTTAGGTTTTGGAAGCAAGTGCAAGAATGCTGCATTTTTTTGTTTAACATGTTTAATTTTACAAAGACAAGAGTAAACTAACAGGGAACTCACAGGGTAATGCTAACATAGACTAAGAGGTACACAACAGGGAATATCAACAGTAATTAAACAGGGAGTAACACAGATAACTGAAAAAGGCAGAGACAAACACAAGAGATTATAAGGGAACTCATAACAAGGAACACCTGAACAAAAGAGGAGACAAGAAACAAGGATCAGGTGATTAGGCAGTGACATGGTCATAAACATAGGTGGGGCTAGGACATAAACAAACACAAGACATGTGGAACGGAAACACATGAAAACCCAAACACAAACAGACAGGAACGTGGCACAATGAGACATGACTGACCTTCCCTCCTAGGTGCAACTCCTGGTGCAACAACCAAAACTCAATAAACTGGGAACTGGCCCAGGAGGACAGCAAAACCCAACTGACAATAAACAAGGACTAAGAAGTAAGACAAGAACACAAACTTAAAGAATAACCAGAAATACACACCGGTAACACTGACTAAGAATATAGAAGACAAGAACTAAAACAGGAAAAAACCTAAACACTAAACTGGGACAACAGCAACGACAAGGCATGAACATTCACAGGGATCAGAACAAGACACAAGACCGGAACACAGACAAGGACAACCATAGACTGAGATATGGGAAAGGGTACAAACACAGGGACAACTATGGGAACATACAAGGGAAAGCAGGAAAGTCCCGGCCTCTGGGGCAAGAGCAAATGTCCACGATTTCTTTCAGGATGAGTATACATAGGGGACTTTATTTGCCTGTGTTTGTTTCTATGGTTGTCCCTATTTTGGTACCCTTTCCTGTATCCCAGTCTTTGGTTTTCCCAGTCTGTATACCAATGTTGTGTCTTGTCCTAGTCCCTGTAAATGTTCAGGTATTGTCTTTGCTCTTGAGTCAGTTTCGTGTTTTGGTTTATGTCTTAGTTCTTAGTGCTTGTTTTGTGTATATTCTAAATCAATGTTCCCAGTCTTATGTTTTTCAGCTTATTTCTTGAGTTCGTCTTTCCTTGCCTGTGTATCTATTGTGGTTTTGCTGCCCCCCTGGGCCGGTTCCCAGTTTCTTGCATTTGTTTGTCGCACTGGGAATGCGCCTAGAGGGAGGGCTCTGTCACAATTGGTCATCCCACGTGTCCCATCTTTATTTTTGTTTTGGTTTTACATGTGCTTTGTCCAGTTGTCTCATGTTTATGTATATGTTCTAGCCCTGTCTTTGTCCACAACCATGCCCCCACCTCACACACCTGCTCCTTGTTCCCTTGTCTCCTCCTTTGTCAGGTGTTACTTGTTATATGTCTTTTTATAGTCTTGTGTGTTTGTCTTAGCCTTTGTCAGTTTTCTGTTGTTATCCATCATGTTTTTTCTGTTCTGAATCCCTGTTGTTATGTATGCTGTTGGTTGTATATATCTGTCTATGTTAGTCTTCATTAGTATTCCTAGTGTTAGTCCATCAGTATAAATAAATCTTGTTTCATATCGCATACCTCGCATCTGCTCCCACAACCCAAAAACCCTAACACTTTTAGTCACATGGGACCACAAAAGTTCTGACAAAACAAACAACTGAAAATCTAAAACTAAATGGGAATGAGATTGATACATGAAAAAGTCTTAGGCATCTGAGAAAATCAGATGGTAATTAATTTAACTGGGTAATAAGTGTTTATCTGTGCAAAAAAAAAAAATTAACAAGCTTCTTCTTATGAAAGGTCAGTATTTACCCTGCAGTACCTGCTTTAGCTAATAAATCCTTCCTAAACCAGGTGCTGAACTAAACTTTTTAAACTGAACTAAAATGTTGCTTCAGCCTGGGACAGACTGAGTCACACTGAATGGGTAGTTAAGAAAGGCCCAAGGAACACACACACACACACACACACCAACTAAAGATGCAAAACAGAGCTTTCATTTAACATATAAAATAAAACAAACTCACAACTCTAACCTACAGTGGCTTACTCAAACCTGTATCAAGAAGTGTTTCTCACAGCTTTCCAGCCAAGAACATTTCTAGCTAAAGTTCTTCCTCCAAATGGCTGGGGAGCTTTATGTTAAGTGATCAGGATCCTCCCCTGATTGAACTTTTCAGCTGTCACACTGTTATGATGGTTTATTAAAATTGTGAATGGTCCTGGGGATAGCATATATTTAATGCTTCTTGTATAATCTAGAGGAACTCTGGAACAGAAAAAAAGCCTTGGAGCATCTAGCAAACTAAATTACGTCACAAAAGAAGGACAATGTAAAGCTGGAAATATTAAAAGGTTTGTCTCATTTAAAAGCTGAAGCTGAAGCTCATGCAAAATTTGTTTAATGAATGCTAAATCTGACCTGAGAGAGGTAATCAACTTGCATTTTGCATGTTTGCATTGCAAGTGACAATCCCCAAAAGTAATACTTATTTATTAAGGATGCAGATTCCAAAAATTAAAAAAAAAATTAAAACAAATTCCCATCTGAGCCTGTTGCATAAATCAAACTCTTTTATATGTTATATACTAAATATTTTAAACATTCTCATGTTTATATGCCTAATATAAAGATAAAGGCTGCATTAATATCATTTTACCATACTGTAAAATCAGCAATATTTGTGCTTATGCCCTTCTCTTGAAATGTATTTCATGTACCTTATTTTCATTGTTGTATAATGTCTAATTTTTTTATGCTGTATTATTTGCAGATAAATGTTGACTGACACTTATTTTTCAGTAAATTATTTTGCTTATTCACTGATAAAACCAATCAGGCTTGTTGCTTCTCTCAGGGGGCCAGTGCCAGTCCAGATCTCTGGGTTTGCCCAGAAACTGCTCAGTAGGCTGGCATGCTTTCAAAAAACAAAGTAGTTTTTTATTTTACATGAAAGTAAATCTACTTGTTGAGCTAAGCGTTGAGTTGAGAATGAATTGATTCCAAGTCAGTATTGATTACAGTCAATACTGATTAGGCAGAGGTAAGTAAATCTGATTTGCATGATTGTGGTTGGGTCATTGAAAGGCTGCTGTGTTCCAACATGATAATTTGTTACTTAGTTGGTTGGAAACCCACCCACACCCTTTTCTGCAGAGATTTATACTTTACTTATCAAGCTCTTGCCCAAAAGGGATCCAAATGCACAGCATAACATTTGGTTTGGATGATGGGTCTGTAACTAACCAGCAAATTGGGCAGAACTGAGAGTAAAGGGAGAGCAGCATATTTATATAGTTGCAGTAGGCCTGTGTAATTTTGTGCAGTGAATTACCAGAAGTTATGAAATCTTTCACTGAAGATGCTCCTTAGTACATGCATTTGAAGTCCCTGGATGACAAACATGTTTTTCATGCTTGAGATTTCAACCAGTGGCATAAATGGAAAGGACAGTAGATGTAGCACTGACTCCAGAGAGATTAGGAAATGGTCCAGGATGATCCACAAAAACAGCAGAACTCTATCAGAACTAACACAATTGCACAGATGCATTATTTCATAGAGATTGCTTCTAGCTTGGATAAACTTTAAAAACACAGGCTTATATTAAAACATATAAATACTTTTCAATGAGAAAATGTTTGCTGTCACTACGTGAAGTGACTGTTTGTCATTGTGAACACACTCAAGCACCACAACAAAATGTGACCTCTGCATTTAACCCATCACAC
>JBBPDA010067416.1:0-12909 GCA_037974385.1 Arnoldichthys spilopterus | reverse complement strand
AAGTTACTAGAAGACGGCCTGGGCAAGTTTTCTCAGCATCCTTCACTTCATGCTCTAGAGGGGTCTTGATACTTATAAATAAATCAATCCCATTTCAACTAAAAACACAGTTTGCTGACCGCTATGGGAGATACTTAGTTATAAATGGCACAATAAGGTCCACCCATCTTAGATTGGTTAATGTATATGCTCCTAACAAGGACAATCCAAATATCTTTATTAATCTCTTTCTTTTAGCTTCCTCTTATCCTGGTAAATATATTGTTGGTGGAGACTTTAATTGTATTGGACCCGGCAAGAGATCAATCCACTGTTATGTGTCACAATTGAAGACGAGATGAACTGAGGGAAGCCCTTGTGGCGTGAGGGAAAAGCCGAAGCGCGGAATGAGAGCAAATAAGCAGGTAACTCACGCAGTTGGTCTGTGAACGCTCCGGTTGTGGAGATGGGATTCCCACCAGGAATCCGTGTTCACACATGCACTCAGTGAAGGAATTAAGGAGGCCCAAAGGACTGGGAGTACTCACGATCCGAAGAATATGGAGCTCAGGAAAGCTGGTATGAACAGGCATGGGAAACTCAATGACTGAGTACCGGTAAGAACCTAATTTCCTGTTTATATACCTTCCATGCATCATTTCCTTAACCGTCTAGACGTCACGTGACTGGTGCATGTGACATTATGAGAGATATGAGGGACCAGCAGTCCCGAGAAATTCTAAAGAACTTTATGGGTGATTTAAACTTAACAGAGATTTGGAGACATCTTAAACCGAATAAAATAGAGTACTCTTGTCTGTCGAATGCACACAAAACATATTCTAGAATAGACTACTTTTTAATTTCAAATACATTATTGTCTAAAATCGGAAAAGGAGGCCAAAACATTTTACAAGAACCTTCCAAAGCAAACAACAGCAGGTACCCACGATCAGTGAATCATAAAAGAAATGTTGCTTAAATAACAGGTAAACTTATAAAACGTCCTGGGAGACTGCTCCTGCTCCCAAGGAACGAGGGGAGGTTGGAAGTTTTTACAGGATGCAGCCAAAATTTTGAGTTAGAGTTAACTACGTGGTTTATGTGAACATATATTGTTGCTCCAAAGAGCTTACTTGTTTCAAGTCTAGTTTGAACTGTTTTGGTTTATATGTTAACAGCTTAACTTTAAATAGATTACTATTTCTCTATCAAGGGTAAAATTTATTATCTAAATTAGTATAATTACATGGTTAATAGACACGGTTTGTTATTTGGTGGTTACGTTGACTAGTTGCTCCTCAGTAGTGTGGATCAACGCCCTCCAAATACTTTGTTTAGGGGAGGGGGAGGCATTTCAGGGAAGGAAATGCAAATGTTCAGTAAGGGATTTGTGTTTAGTATGTGTGAATGTGTGAATGTATGTGTAAACTTGCGTCTTCAGTACCATGCCTGTTTAATTTCTTTTAAGATATAATTTAAATAATGCGACTGTAATATATGGAGAGGACAACAAAAGAAAGCTTTCTGAATGTCAATATTACAAGCTGGAATGTCAGAGGAATAAGAAAATTGACCAAATTGAAACAAGTATTAAATCGGTTAAAGTATTTAAAATCTAGACTAATTTTTTTTACAAGAAACTCATCTGACTGCATCAGAGATACATATAGTGACTAAAAGATGGCAGGGCCAGGTATTTCACTCCTCTTTTACCAGCCATGCTAGGGGAGTTGTTATTCTTCTACATAAGTCAATACCATTCTATACTTCAAAGTTAATAGTGATCCATATGGGCGATATATCATCGTACAGGGTCATATTTCGACATTAAAAATAAATCTGATAAATATCTATGGCCCTAATGATGATAACCCATCCTTTTATAAAAATTTATTTCTAACTGTGTCAGCCTTAGAAGGTCTTTACATCATAGGAGGAGACTTTAACTGGACCTTGAACCCAGGCCTGGATAGATCTACTCAAACTGATACCACTCATACACAAACTAGAAAAATACTTTTTAACTATATACAAGACCTAAGAATAAATGAGGAGGTCTGGAGAACAAAAAATCCCAACAGCAAAGAATTTTCATGTTATTCAAGTTTACATAGAAGTCACTCGCACATTGATTATTTCCTAATATCTGTAGAACTACTACCTCACGTTAAAAAATGTTGGTATAACAGTATTGTATTTAGTGACCATGCAGCAGTATATCTGGAAATTCAATTGGGCAAAATTGATCAGTGTTTAAAACGATGGAGATTACAAACATTTTTGTTAAAGGATTCAGCATTTGTTAAATTTGTAGAAACTTGCATAGACAAATACTTTGAATTAAATAAAGACGAAACCACAGCTAGTGTTAGATGGGAAGCTTTTAAAGCTTATATTAGAGGGGAAATTATAAGCTACAGTAGTAACAAAAATAAACAATATGATCAAGAATTAAAATCATTAGAAAAGCTAATTAAAACCAATGAAACAGAATTCTATCAGAGCAATGATCCTATAAAACTACACAGTTTAACAATTCTGAGAACCAGATATGATAGATTAATAACTGAGAAGGTGGCGAAGAGCTTAATGTGGACTAAGCAAACATTCTATGACCAGTGAGAGAAAGCAGGTAAATTATTAGCATGGAGAATAAAAAAGATACAAGCTGAAAGAACAATTACTAATGTAAAATCCAAGTCAGGTATCATGACAACAGACACTTCAGAAATAAATGAAAATTTTAGAGAGTTCTATGAATCATTATATAAATCAGAATACACTGGAAATGCAGATGCACAAACAGCATTCCTTGATTCGTTAAACTTCCAAACCCTCTCAGAGGAGGATAAAGCAACCCTTGATACCTCCTTAACAAAAAAGGACCTGTCCGAAGCTATAGAAGATATGAATAGTGGTAAAGCACCTGGACCAGACGGATTTCCAATAGAATTTTATAAAACATTTAAAAGCAAATTAATCCAACCACTTCTGAACATGTATAAAGAATCATATAAATCCAGAATGCTCCCAGACTCATTGAGACTAGCTACAATAACTCTTATATTAAAACCAAATAAACCCCCAGCTGAGTGCTTCTCTTACAGGGGAATTAGCCTTATGGGGTGCGACACACTGTGTAAAGCGCTCTCTAAGAGATTGGATAAATATATGCCCAAACTGATAATAGATGACCAACACGGTTTTGTTAAAACAAGACAAGGTTACCGCAATATTAGACGTGTCCTAAATATATTATATGAGAAACACAATAGTAAAGACACTATGTTAACATTAGATGCATGTCAAGCTTTTGATAGAATAGAGTGGAATTATCTTTTCCAGGTGCTCCACAGATATGGATTAGGTGAAACATTTCTTAAATGGGTCCAGTTATTGTAGACAAACCCTACAGCACAAGTCTTAACTAACAATAACATGTCAAAGCTCTTTAACTTACAACGATCAACCAGACAGGGTTGCCCCCTGTCACCAATACTCTTTACATTGGCAATAGAACCTCTAGCCATGGCCGTGAGAGCAGATATGGGAATATCAGGTATTAGAATTGGAGGAAGAAACCATCTCATTTCTTTATTTGCAGATGACATAATATTTTTCCTGACTAATTTAAAGGATAGTATCCCTAATTTAATGAAGTTAATAGAAGAATTTGGAGAATTCTCTGGATATAAAATTAATAATTCCAAATCAGAATTAATGTTTTTTTAATGAAGAAGGAGAAATCCTATTATAGACACTCCATTTAGAACAACTACAGAAGGTTTTAGATATTTAGGAGTTCGGATCACTCCAGAACTTAATAAAATAACCTCAGCAAATTATGACCCCCTCACTGAAGTAACGGAAACACTTAATCGTTGGTCTAACCTGCCTATATCCATGATAGGTCGGATAAATATTTTAAAAATGACAATTTTACCAACATTTTTGTATTATTTTCAAACACTTCAAAACACAATTATAGTTTGGTATGCTGCACATAAGCATGTGGGCGAACCTCCAACACTCTCGCAGTTTACCCCTATTTGGGGCAACGAAAAGTTTACACCTGGTAAAAATGATGGAGGATTTAAATCATGGAAGGTTAAAGGCATTCAAAAAGTTAAAGATTTGTATGTAGATGGTGTATTGCTCACTTTTGATCAGTTATGTAAAAAATATCTAATACCACCAAAACATTTCTTTAAATATTTACAATTAAAAAACTACATGTCATCAAAATTGGAACAAATAGTTGATGTTCCTTCTTTAACAAAAATAGAAGAGGTGTGTCTTAAATTTAAAAGAAAAGGGCTTTCTTTCTGTACATTATAATTTGCTGATGTCTTCTTCTGGTGACTCAGCAATGAATAAGTTAGATGCCTGGAGAAGTGATATCCAAGAAGACATAGATGAAACAGACTGGAATCAGGCCTGTCTAAAAGCACAGAAACAAACAATAAATACACGGTTTAAACTTCTGCAATATAAATGGCTGATGAGAACATATATAACACCTATCAAACTCCATCATATGTCCAATGATATCCCAGATATCTGCACTAAATGTTTAATTGAAAGAGGAACTCTTTATCAAATGTCTGTCAGAACTGTTTAATGTAAAAATACCTCTGGAAGTTAAACTCTGTGTACTTGGAATTTACCCAGTGGACTTTGCACAAACAAAGAAACAGACAAAACTACTAGACTTCGGACTACTTCAGGCCAGGAGAGCTATTGCACTACGCTGGAAGAACATGGATGCCCCTTCCTTGAGACTTTGGATAAAGAAACTTGCAAACTGTATTGGACTGGAAAGACTGACATATATTGCTAAAGACAAAAGGAAAGATTTTATAAATCTTTGGGAGCCATATATGAGCATTATAGAAACTAGAAACAGGGATTATCTATAGATGTGTACAATATAATTTCTTAATTCTACTTATTTACTTCACTTCATCTCTCTTTTTTTCTTACCTTATGGGTATTTCGGTGTTGTCATTTGAAAAAGTTATTTGGTTTTATTCTTAAGTGTAATTTATGCAAGTTTAATGTGTATATGTGTGAGTGAATATGTAAATGTTTGGGCAATGTTGGAATGTTTGTGCTGTATAAAAAAATAAAATTCAATAAAATGTTCAAATAAAAAAAAAAAAAATGGTGCCATCACTGAAGTGCAAGTTACCTTTGCCAAGGGCACTGACAACTCCATACCATGACAGACACTGGCTTTTGGACTTGTTGCTTCTTTGGTCTGGAGCACACTGCATCCGTTTGTCCCAAAAAATACCTGAAATACTGATTCATCTAACCACAGTACACGTTTCCACTGTGTGATGGTCCATCCCAGATGCCTCTGAGCCTAGAGAAGTCGATGGTGCTTCTGGACAATGTTAACATAGGGCTTCCTTTTGGCATAGTACAGTTTTAACTGGCATTTGTGGATGTAACCACGTATTGTGGTACTTGTCAAAAGGTTTGCCAAAGTAGTCCTAAACCCATGTGGTGATATCGCTTATAGATGAATGATGATTCTTGATGCAGTGGTGTCTGAGGGATCGGAGATCACGGTTGTTCAGCTTAGGCTTGTGCAGTTCTCCTTTACGCACTGAAATTCCTCCAAATTCCTTGAATCTTTCAATTATGTTATGCACCGTTGAAGGTGAAATATCCAAATCTTTCTTTGAGTAACATTTGCTTTTAAACATTTCAATAATTTTCTCACGTATTTGTTGGCAAACTGGCAATCCTCAGCCCATCTTTGCTCCTAAAGGACTAGACCTTTCTTGGATGCTGCTTTTGTACCAAATCATTATTACAATCACCTGTTGGCATCACCTGTTTCATCATCATTTATCCAATTTTCCTCATTACTACCCCAGAATTGCTCCTGTCCTAACTTTTTTGGAATGTGTTGCAGGTCTGAATGACAGGAATGGATGTATATTTATAAATGAAATAAAGTTGACCAGACAAAACATGAAAAATTTTGTGTTCATATTGTCTGCAATGAAATACAAGTCAAAGTAAATTTAGAAATCACTACTTTATTTTTTTATTTGCATTTTCCACACCGTTCCAACTTTTTCTGATTTGGAATGAAACTTTGAGGGTGTTAAGTGGTATTCTGCATTACCAACACTAAAGATATTTTGAATGATGAAAATGCAAAAGGACAAAAGAGTGGCAATTTCTGTTTGTTTCACATTTCCATTGTTTAAATGAATAAATGATCATTTAATGACATTCTTTGTGTATGTATATATATATATATATATACGCTGCTCCCTGGGTGCTGTTGATAGCACATGTGATGGGTTAAATGCAGAGGTCCCATTTCTATATATATAATATTAATCAAAAACTAATATAATTGTTTTCTCAGCCTTTCATTGTCTTGATAGATTTTAAACTTTCACATTCAACATATAAATTAATGTCCTTATGTAATCGAGTAATGCACCTAAAATCATACACACCTAATAAGGGGAGCTCGGGAAAACATAAATATTTTATTAAGATTTAGGCCCTTAAGGCATCAATCTGTCTGTTAAACATTAACATTATGTACTTTTTCATTATTTAGCTTCACGACTGAAAAAGACAAGCGTTCCCTACATTGTCTAACACGCTCTGGTCCTCGTGTAAATCAAAGAGGGACAAGAGAGAGAGAGAGAACGTGTGCGTGCGCGCGTGTTCATCTCCTCTACGCTGTAGTAGCCGTCCAGCCACACGAGTGCCACGTGCGAGCAGTGGGGTTTGCATACACACGTAACACACCAATCGCGGGATGAATTACATGCTGATTGGTTGCATCGGGGTCCAATGAGCGCGTCCGATTTCGCAGCACAGCCAATAGACGTTTGACGTGGCTCGCACACAAGCGGCGCACGTGTCGCGACGCACATGTTGCCCCTCGCTGGAAAGTGAAGTGCTTGAAGAAAGAAAGGAAAAGGGAAGGAAGGAAGTGAAAAAAGAAAGGCAACCGTAATCAGCGTCGAAGCAAAAGAACCGACTTGATATCATAACGACGCGGAAAACTTTCTCACTTCGACAAGGCGACCGACAGCGCTGAATTAAACAGTGGGAGCGACGATAGCGCTTCTGTCGGACGGACCAACGGCGTTTTTTGCGCAGTGTTGTTCTTGCCCCAGCGTGCAAAACGACAACAAGGTGAGTGAGAATCTATCAACACCGCGATGCATTGGTATATAATTAAAATCTCCTTCACATGGGCAGTTAGTTTGATATATCTTCCCAACAACGTGAACATGTTAGCCTTTATATTAGGGCTTTGAGCCCGTAACGTCATTGTTCCGACAGCATAAAGCAGGACCACCATCATGGAGCCGGCAGACGCCACACACACACACACGTCGAGCAGAAAGCAAGTCTCATTTTCAGCGGTTTACAGCATTTATATGGTACTAAGCATGGCGCATTATGATGTTTCCATGCTTGTTTCTCTGACCCTGTTCAGCTAAAGCCTTGTTCGTTTGTTTTGTGTTGAGTTTGTGCGACCCTGCGAGAAACTGGCCTCCTTAAGCAGACCTCAACACAAACAGAAGGCACACCCACCCACACAAGGGTTTCATTGGGCTTCGCAAAGCGATCCGTTTGCTTTAAAGTAGCTGATCTGCATAAGCGAGGCGTTTTGTAAGTGGTTTCTGGAATGTTCGCGTCTTTCTGAAACAGATTTCTCTGTTAAGAGTAAGGTTTGTGTGTTTACTCGAGACCGCCGAGTTAGTCCTTTCCGAACGAGCGACAGATTTTCTCCTCCTTCAGTTGCTGGGTTTTCCCACATTTGTACGTAAAGTTTCTTGTTTAAGAAGAGGGGACCCAAACACTGTGCTATTCGTCATTTATCTCATTGGTGATGTGACCTTTGACCTATTGTACGGTATGCACTGTGCTGTTCTTTAGTTTGAAACATGAGCTTGTATACTTTCCTCACTGTGCCTGAAAAGAGAGAAGCAGAGTTCAGGTAGGGTTTTCTTCCTCCTAGCCCCACTCTTAAGTGGTGTTGTGCTATCCTTGCTTTTTTCACGTTTGTTTCTACCAAACAAAATGACGAAACTTTCCTACAGCTTGTCTTATAGGGTCACACTGACACTTCTGTTATTTCAGCCTATTTCCTGTCTACCCTCACCCTCCTGTTTAAATTGACATGCTTTGGGCAACCTCTCACTAACCTCACCTTATCACTGTGTTGTCTGTTTTAACGTGTCTTCAGTGATGCAGTCCCTGGGCAGTTCTTCTGAGTGGCTGTCACAAGCCTCCCTTTCTTCCACTGCACGGTTCGTTTTCAGTGAGAGCGATCAGACTGAGGATGACTTCTCATCCGAGACCTCTTCAGAGGGAGATGTTGAGGCTGGTTTGGGCAAGCCTTGCTTGGAGCTCTGTGCCAGGGACCTCCCACAGAGTCTTGAACCGCATTCAGTCTGTGGAGCTAAGCGGGGTTCCAAAGCTGAGAGTGACCACAAAGGGAACTGCCACAGAACCCCAGCATGTGCTGATCTGACCTCGGTGTCAGCTACTCGGGCCCTGACAGAAGGAGATTTGGCTTTTTCTCGCAAAGTGAGTCATAAAAAGTGACCTTCACATTACTGCTGACATTTACAAAGCTCAGTTTCACAGTATTTCAAAATATGTCCTGTTGTAAAATTGCCTTAGTCCCATTTTGAAGAGCCCAGATCATGAAATCATGAAATTAAATTTTATTTAATTATAAATAAATTTTATTTAACGTTAACCCTCTTAAAAGTTTCAAAATGTACTAATTACACTTCAGTCTATGTAGTGTATATATACTAAAACCATGGTGCAAAAGAGGCTGTTTTGCAATAACTGTTCATGCTGTTGCAAAAGCCAGTGCACTGACATATCTGCTCATTTAGCCCATAGAAGAATAACCCTCACCTTATGTGCTGAAGTTTATAAGTTCGATCATAAGTTATAAGAGGGCAGTGGTGGTTAGGACATTGCCCTTTGGACCTGAAGGTTGAAAGTTTAAGTCCCGGCCTGGGCACTTGAGCCCTTGAAAAAGGTACCGTCCCCTTACGCTGCTCCATGGGTGCTGTTGATAGCACATGTGATGGGTTAAATGCAGAGGTCCCATTTCGTTGTGGTTCTTGAGTGTCTTCACAATGACAAATAGTCACTTTCACTTATAAGGCATGTTTCAGCCTGGACTGTTTTTTGGTGAAGCATGATACAGTGGTTATTTACATGTCATTCTTCAAGGCAGAGCAACAAAAATAGCCAGTTTATTTCTAAGAAGTGAACAGATGTTGGAAAATGATCATATAAAAATAAAGACGGAAAAAATAAACTATATATATATATACATATAAAATTAGCGCTTTAAATTTACACCAAATGGGCATCTTGCAGTCTAAACATTTCCGCAAAAGAAACCTTATATTTTAGTTTACATGTCACTATTCTCACAAGACAATCTAAAACAAATAACATACACAGGTAGCTAAGTGTTTTTTTATGTATCACTACCACTGAAATTAAAAATCAGTGTTGTTGTAACAAACCCTTAAAGAGAGGACATCACCCAGCATTATGGCTTATATATTTACATTACTTTAACAACTTAACAATATATTACATTATCTTATATGATCTATTTCTGTTTAGACTGAACTGTTTTTTTATCCACTCTTATCAGTAAACATCAGTTCACTTAATAGATTCTAGAAGGACCGCTCTCTTAACAGCAACTTGTCATGCTAATTGTTTCCTTCTCTTGTGTTCAGTGTGCAGAGCTGCATGGTTATGTTAGGCCACTGCTGGAGCTGCTGAATGGATTGAAAATAGGGAGATATGACCGGGGTAAGTGTCTGGTTGCATGTGGGGATCCATGGATATTACTATGTTTGTCAGAACGGTGGTTCCTAAATTAGCTTCAAGAGGCTGTACATTGTTGTGTTCTACCTGCTTCTACAAACCCTTTTGAGCCCAGAAAGAACTTGTTAGTATGCTGATTCTTTGGATCAGGTGTATTAGGAGCATGAAAAGCATTAAATGGGAATTTCACAACCAAGGATAGGGAACTTGTGTCCCAGGTCACCAACCATGCTCTTAGAGGTCTACATTTCTGCAGATTTCACATACTGCCCAAATGTAATGCACCTCGTTCAGCCAATGAAGGACTTCTGAAGGTAATAATTAGATGAAGCAGGTGAGGCTGAAGTCTACAGAAAGACCACCAAGAGCAGGGTTGGTGACCACTGCTTTAGAACATAGGTCCCGAACTTTGTATTGGAGGCCCCATGCTGTGTGTTTGTGTTCTTCCTGCTCCTAAAACATCTGATCCATCCAATCATTTAATTAATAAGCCTTTCCTGGGTTAAAGTGGGTATGTTGGAACACGAAAACCCTGAAGTATGCAGAGCAGGAGGACACAGAACCAACACACATGCCAGTCCTGGGTTGAGCATTCTGCCTCTCTGCTGATTAGCAAGGCCTTCATCAAGTCAGTTCAGAGTGTTAGACTAGTTAAATCTCCATAGTGATCTGGCCCAGTAGGATCCCAGTTTGAAATTCCTGCTCTAGAACATATCAGCTATATTCGCAACGGTCTTCTTAGTAAGATGATGTATATCTGCTTGACAGGCCTAAGCACATTCCAGCAGAGTGTTGCCATGGATAGATTGCAAAGGATTGTTGGGATTCTGCAAAAGCCTCACATGGGGTATGTTGTCACATTAATGTTTAAACACTGTTTTGAATGAGACATTATTTAGACTGAGGTAATTAAACATTTTCCTTCCCCACCATGACGTGTTTCTGAATGAAACACAAGATCACATGGGAACTATTGGTGTTGAAAAACAAGATTATATAATGGCTGCTGAAACCTATCCCGATTCTCTCTTTCCCCCACAGAGAGAAGTATCTGCGCACTCTTCTGCAGGTGGAAATGATGTTAAAGGTTTGGTTTCCCCATGTGGCACCTTACAATTCTGATTCCACCTCACTGTCCCAAAACTCCACTGCCAGTCTTCTGCCACGCTGGCACCAGAAGCAGCTGCCTGTAAAGGTAATACATTGTCATAAACATTCATGCAGTGAAAATGTTAATGGATTGTTATTTCAAAGGTTTCAAATAAACAGAGTAGTAACTAGTTTGTTCGGTTACATATTTTTCAGTAAATGTGCTCATATAAAACTGCTGCTGTACCACTTGTAGTCGGTCACAACTCTTAATTTTGTTAATTTTGTTTGCAAGCTCCCCCCGTGTTCAAGTGGGTTTCCTCCGGGTGCTCTGGTTTCCTCCCACAGTCCAAATGCTTGCAGTAGGTTCATTGGGTGTTCTAAATTGCCCATAGGTGTGAATGTGTGTATGAATGGTTGTCTGCCTGTGTTGCCCTGCGATAGGTTGGCCTCCTGTCCTGGGTGTACCCCGCCTTAGGCCCGCAGTCAGCTGGGATTGGCTCCAGCTTCCCCATGACCCAGAAACGGAAGAAGCGGTTTAGAAAATGGATGAATGGATGGATGGATTTGATTTTAGACAAAATTAACTAAAGAAGAGAACTAGCACCTAACACAACCTAAGTTTCTGAGCAGACCGGTGTTGAAATTGCTGAGAAGTTCCTCTGCAGTTCTATAACTTAAAGCAATTTAGTAGCAACTTGTACTTGTTGTGTGTTTGTACTTTTTCCTTATTGTTATTACAATCCCAGTTGGGCCTCTGGGTAAATTGTACATAAAAACAGAATTCAATGATTTGCAAATCTAAAAATGAATGTAATAAAAAGAGGTCATTTTGAATTTAATGACAGCAACATGTCTCAAATTTGGGACAGGGCAATGTTTGCCTCTGTAGCATCCCTTCTTTTAACAGCAGTTCATAAATGTCTGGGAACTGAGCAGACCAGTTGCTGGACGTTTGCGAAAGGAATGTTGTCCCATTCTTGTCTGATAAAGGATTCTATGTGTTCAACTGGGTCTTCTTTGTTGTATTTTTCATTTCATGATGCATCAAATGTTTTCAAGTGGTAAAAGGCCTGGACCGTAGGCAGGCCAGTACAGTACTTGGACTCTTCTACTACAAAGCCATGCTATTATGATAGATAGAGCATGCAGTTTAGCATTGTCTTGCTGAAATATAAAAGGCCTCCCCTTAAACACTTTGTCTGAATGGGAGCATATGTTTCTTTGAAACCTGTATGTACCTTTCAGCATTGATGGTGCTTTTCCAGATGTAATGCAGCCAATTTCATAGGCACAAATGCACCACCATACCATCAGAGATGCAGATGCATTTGAACTGAGCACTGATCAGTCAGATGGTCCTATTCCTCTGTAGTCCCGTGGATGCAGTGGCCATGTTTTACGAATTTCAAAGACTTTCTGGCCACAGAACAGTTTTCCATTTTGCCTCATTCCATTTCAAATGAGCTTTGACCCAGAGAAGATGGTGCCATTTCTAGATCATGTACACATGTGGCTTCATGTCTGCATGATTGAGATTTGACCTGCGTTTGTAAATGGCATGGTAAACTGTGTTGAAAAACAGTGATTTCTGGTACTGTTTCTGAACTTATGCAGTAATTTTCATGACCGAATCATGCCTGTTTTTGATGCAGTGCCTCCTGAGGGCCCAAAGATCCCAGACATTCCATATTGATTTTCAGCCTTGTCCTTTGTCCATGGAATTCTCCAGATTCTTGGAATTTTTTGATGATAATATGTAATGTAGATAAGATATTCAAAGTCTTTGTGATTTTATATTATGGGACAAAGTCAGAAAAAATGTTGTGTAGATTTGGAGATTGGTGAAACTCTGCCTGTCTTAACTTTTGAGAGACTCTGCCTCTCTAAGATGTTCTTATTACAGTGGCTTGCAAAAGTATTCGGCCCCCTTGAACTTTCCCACATTTTGTCACATTACAGCCACAAACATGA
>JBBPDA010067365.1:0-12913 GCA_037974385.1 Arnoldichthys spilopterus | reverse complement strand
CACCTGTGGCCAACCCGGGGATCGAACCCAGGACCTTCTCACTGTGAGACGACAGTGCTAACCACTGCACCACCGTGCCACCCTGATTGCTGCCAATGCTATTAAAAATCTCTTCGACCCTACACAACCTGTGCTAGAAGAGCCATCTGTTGAGAAATGTAAGCAATTCTCAAAGTTCTTTAAAGATAAATAAGCAACATTCACACTTTTCTAGTACCACCTCATGATATATGTAGGTCTGATAGCGAAGCCTCTCTCTTGATGGATTCTTTTAATGAAATAGACATGGAATGTTTGGATAGAGTAGTTCACTGAAGCCATGCACATGTGCACTGACTAAACTTTTATGTTATCCTCAAAATCGACTTTACACACTGTAAACGCATCACTTTTAACAAACACTTTGCCAGATTCTTTAAAATATGCTGTGGTTGCGCTGCTCCTTAAAAAGCCTGGCCTAGGTTATACGCTTTTTAGTCATTTTAGGCCAATTTCAAATCTCCCTTTTATGAGTAAAATTTACAAAGCACTAAATGGTTTAGTACCATCTTACATCACTGAACTATCTATACCCCCTTAGTGCGCTTAGATCTTCACATTTTATGAGTTTCCACATACCAACAGTTATATGAAATATAGTGGGGAGGCAGCTTTTAGTCTTTATGCACCTAAACTATGAAGCACACTACCAGAGGCAATTAGAGAAGTTGAATCACTTACTAGTTTTAAAAAGCTTTTTAAAAGTTATTTTTTTAGCCTGGCTTTTAATACTCATTTATAATTTATTGTATCCATATGTTTCTCTTTCTAGATTAATTTAAGAATAATTTCTTTATTATATATATTAGCATCAATTTATATCAATACATTTCAAAATAACTTTTTTCTTGTTATTTGTTGTATTCTATATTGTATAATTTGCTTTTTATACCATTAGCTTACACTTACTTATTCTCTAATTGCTTATTCTGTTTAGTTGCTGATTTTATTCTCAATCGTAAGCATTTGGGGGCCGCATTTTATGTATGAAAGGTGCTATATAAATAAAGATTATTAGTAGTAGTGGTAGTGAGGGACGAGGGTAGTGGAGACCTAGTGGTTAGGACATTGCCCTTTGGATCTAAAGGTCGCAGGTTCAAGTCCTGGTCCAGGCACTACTGAGTTACCCTTGAGCAAGGTACCATCCCACTGCACTGCTTCACGTCTTGGAAGTCGCTTTGGATAAAAGCATCAGCTAAATGTATTGTTGTTAAAAATAGAATGGAACTATATATTTATATATATATATATATGAATTTATAAAGGTAGTGTCAGTTAAAGCCTTGATTTTGGAGCAACAGCCACCGTTATGGTTGAGGGGGAACATACGAAGCACATGGAGACAGTCTGAGGATCAGGAGCCCCCAGTGAGGATGCAGGAATGTTACAAAATCATTGTAACATTTAAAACATGACTGAAAATATTATAGTTCAGGTATCATGTAGAGAGTCGTTCGAGGGTGTGTAGGAGTAGAACTTCTTTTTGGGGGTCTTGGCTCAGAGCGGATGCACTTCCAAAGAATTTCATTTTAACCTGTGAAGGATGAGCTGGAAATCCCCTTCCAAAATTTCCTAATATACACAAACTAATTCTGAAATTTTAGTCAGATGTTCACCATCATAACAGCAATAAATTAAACCATAAAGCAAACAGCCATGAGAACAGTTCTCACATTCCCTAAATTCTTTAGATGGTCTAAGACCGGGGCCTCTAAAAATATGCAATGTTCAGTTAGATTTTTGCCATGAGCATCTGCTTCCCTACAATACTGTACAAAATTCACAGGCACCTGAGATTCAGTATAAAAGCTATTTAGCTGCACAGAACATTTGTGTGTTTGATCCAGAGAAACTTTAAATGAGTCAGAAATGTTGATGTATGAAGTGGTGATGTATGGAACCAGACATCTGGCTCCTCTAAAAGCTTCCTCACAGAAATTCTTCCATGAACTGGTGATGTAGATGCGACCTGATGCCTGAGACATAGTTTTACCAGAGTTTGGAGAAGCCCTTTGTGCCTAAACGTAGTGTACATGCAGGGCATTGTGAGGCACATCCGATTTCATTCACCACCACTGTGAAGAAATCTGTCTGAACCGGTTCGCACCAAACCCACTCTGAATTTCTTTGTTTACATGTCAAACACTGAATTACCACAGAAATTTTGGAAAATCATTGCAATTTCCCTTAAAAGGGCTCTGTAATGACTCATCCATCCACCCCTTACCTTGTGATACCTGAAACGTGACTCCTATGACCTCTTGTGTGTTTGAGCATCTTATAGACATTTGTTCTATTTGTTCTAGTGCCTGTGAAGCTTTAACGACGGGGATGGGCCTGAGATACGGCCCAGAAACTTAGATAATGTGCTTCCTTGACATTCCACAGCTAGGCAGCTGGCCTCAGGTCTTCATGCCCTGAAACAGCTTCATTGTCCTATGGTGGTTTAGACAGTTGGATTAGGGGCCTAACAAAGGCAAGATTCTTGTACAGAAAGCTAATAGACCTTTGAGAGGCAGGTAGATAGCTGCACTGACAGAAGCTCCAACTCAGCACCTCATTATTGAGGACTCAGAGTCCTGTTTGACACTGTTTTCCTTCCTCTGCTCCAGTTCTTTCTGGTTTGATATTCAAAAGTAGAAGAATGGGTGATGCTGAAAGTTGCATTTATTCCATAAACATTTAGCCAGAATAAGATATTGTGGCAATTGTGTAAGTTCTAATGGTTTCTTTCATAGCAGCTGCAGAAGACAACTAGCTTGATTTGGAGAATACCTTTACAATATCTTCTACCATTTTTAGACCAAGTTTCTGCATAATTAAGTGGTCAAGATGTGAATTCAGAGAGTGTTTGGTGTGCAGTGCTAAAGAGCCTCACCTGGTTGGACCTGTTAACAATGGTGGTGAACTGACTCAGACAGCTGGACCCTCTAAAAGCCCCCTCACAGACATAAAATAATGTAGAAGACTAATGTCTGGTGCTTGAGACATCGTTCTCCCAGAGTCTGGAGAAGCTTTTGGGCCTAAAACTAATCTCTTTCATGCTGGAAGTGTCAGGGCGTTGTGAGGCAAAATAGTCCCTCTATTTAGTACAGATTTAGTACAGATTGACTATTTTGCCATCATAATCATTCCATAGAAACATTTAGAGACGCATGAAGCTTCACTGGGGTGGAGGGGGTGGGGGATTTGTTGGAGAGGAATTAAAATGGCTATATTCATGACATCTGGCTCCATTCACCACCACTGTAAAGAAATCCCAGTCTGAACTCTGAACACCAAACCCACTCTGGAAGACATCTTGAACACTGGAATATCTGCAGATTTTGAAGAGGTGGTTCAGGTGACAGTCAGTGAAAGCAAATTAATGAATGGAATTAAACATTTAGTGTTTCTTCATAATCATAAAACAGCAGTCATTTTAGGAAAAGGTCTTGTTTATTATACAATAATACAGAACATACATGACAGACAAGTGATCTTGATTAAAAAGGAAGCACCCAGTTTGATATGACATAAAAAAAAGCAAAAAAAGCCCAAGAAATGGCGTAATAAACATAATAAGCATGCTTCATTTCAAACTAGCCTAAAGATAACAAGACTTTAATTAACTTTACAGTTAGGACTGTTATCTTGCTGTACAGTTAATATGCAACCACAGAAAAAAATATACAAAAGGACTCTTCCAAATGACCTTTGGACGACAATAAAGACAGAAACCAAACATTTAGTCTGCAGCGAAGAGGCCCCTGGCCTCAAAACTCCCTTCACTCCAGTGCACAGGCTTGTCTTTTGGGTCAGGGTGGCATCTGCCTGAAGGTCAGACTCTTACCAAAGGTCTTGCTCAAAAAGCACTGGTTCAAACATAGTCCCGTCTGTCGTAGCCGCTGGGTGCTACGGATCTCGTGGCAGAGTAGACATTCCTGCTCGGTGGACTGTATCTTTTCTCCTCACGCGGGGGGCAGCTGCAGCACAGGATTGCTCCCCCTATAAGCAGCAGAGCAGCAGCCGCCCATCCCAGGTAGAGAGAGGCACCTATCTCACGTTTCTGTGCCTCTGTCACCACCGGGCTGTAGAAATTCATTATAATAGCATTTGCTGACCAGGACACGGGGATGATCTGCATGACGGCGGCACAAATGAATGTAGCCCCAGCAGCAATCATTACCTTGGCCTTGGTTCTCTCCTCATCGATGCAGTTGGTGCACTTGGCCCCCACGACGGAGACCAAAACCCCCAGCACCCCCAGCACTATTGAGATCACGCACAAAGCTCGGGCGGCCTGCAGGTCCGAGCTGAGGGCCAGCATGGAGTCGTAGACCTTGCACTGCATCTGCCCCGTGCTCTGGACCACGCAGCTCATCCAGATGCCCTCCCAGATGATCTGCGCCGTCACGATGTTGGAGCCGATGAAGGCCGTCACTCTCCACATGGGCAAAATGCAAGATATGAGGGCAATGATCCACCCAAGGGTGGCCAAGGTGACGCCCAGTATCTCTAAACCCAGAGCCACCATTGCGTTCCCTTGAGAAGTGCTTCGCTCACAGAGTCCAACACAGATATGATAACCTGAGGGAGGTTCTCGGCACTGGTCAAATGCTTTATAACTATCTCCACATGGGGGGAAGGAGGAGTTTTGAAGGCCTCATGGGATTGGTCAGACGTTTCAAAATAAACTTTTTTTAACCTTGACATGGAAACTTTTTTTTTTTAACGATTTAACGTTATGCCCATGGCAGATCCAACAACAGGGAGGTGAATCGATAACCAGGGCCTAGGGGCGTCTGGTTAAAGGATAACTGGAAGGTTACACTAAAACCACAAAACGAACAAAACCTCAGGAGACAAGTATGGGCTGGGGTGGGGAGTCTGCAAACATGAGCAATGGCATGTGGGACATTTTATCACAAAAGTGGAGTCTGCAATGCTGAGCGAAGTCACATAAAAGTGTCATACCAAGCCCTGTACTGGACAAGAGTCGGCCATTCATTTGTTGACACTATACTGAAGGAAGCACATTGAATTGTTCGTTTCCTTGAAGGAAGATATAATGGATTCCAATAAGAAGTTAAGCAGATAGTCATTCATGTGACCCAGTGATATCAGACTGATTTCACTGAGTCTCTGTCTGATTAACATATTGTCACAAAGCCAAAAATACAATCCATGTGGTTCCTTCTCTTGACCCACTTAAAGCTTTTATGGCCTGGTCGTTTTAGCTTTACAGCTGCAAGGATCAACAAGGACAGTGGCAGAATAAACATTTGAGGACACTGAGCTAAAAACATGAGAGAAATCTCATGTTTTCAGAAGAAAACCGAAACCCTTACAAAAAATATTTTTACAAAACTACATCACAGTTAATGACAAAATTGTACTGATGCACATTCCCATCGACCTCTCACTGATTTTGTGAATCAGAACCCCATTTATCAGTCATGGATGACTTCCTGTTTCCCTGGGATATAAACACGAGGTGACACACAGGCCAAATTCTCTCAGTTAATTATCAACATGGGAAAAATTAGGGCAGCCATTTCCAAACTTTAGAATGCCGTGACCCAGTCTGGAGACTAATTTAATCTTAAGATACAACCCGGATCAAAACTAAGTCAGATAAATAAAGAATATCATGTAAGGTAAATCCCCTGGCTTTGTTTTATTGGTTTTGATAGCTTGAATATTTGTAAATGAATGTTTTATGGTCATTTTAACAATTAATTGCAAATCTGTAAACAAAAAACTTTTATTTGTTTATTAAAAATTACTCTTCACTGCCCACACTTTTGCTGGATAAGAGAAAATACAAATGAACCAAAACCAACATGGGCTGAACTTCATAAATCAGCCTATAGCTACATGGCTAAAGATCCCCATAATTTTAATGATTTGGTCAGTTGAATAATTTCTGTGACTGTGGGAGTGGAGCATAATAATTTTACTGGTCCATGAAGTGTGGGGTGGGGGGTTGTAGGTTTCATTCAGATTCTGAAAACTTTATTGATCCTGGAGAAAACTGTTGAAAGGCTGTGATAATTAATGGGGAGACGAAATATTTGTACTTGTATTGCATGGTTGCATGTAGCTCACCAATACCATTTCTGGCCCCCACTCCCACCCCACCCCAAAACACACACACACACACACACACACACACACACTCCCAATACATATAATTATAGCCTTGCTGTTTATGCTATATAAATGAGCAATTTTACTACTCATCAGATGCTCTTCCTGTCATTGTGCACACTTTGTTAAAATAAAGCACATTTAGCGAATGTTTTCTTTGTTAAAACATTGCTTCTTATCTCCAGCTGAAAGATAAGAATGGCTCAGAACAGAACTGGACCTCCTAAGACTCTAAATGTTAGTTTTGCTGATCAATGACGCCATTGAGGACCGGACCTGGAGAGCTATCCACCTAGCAACAAGGCATGCGCTTTCATCTCAGGGTGGCTAGTTTCAGTTACGCTCCCCTGAATTGAAGAGTGGACACAAAAGAGCAGCAGAAGGTCGCAGAACAACGGGCCTCATTGTCACGTCTATGCTGAAGCAGAGAGACTAATATTGAAAGTGTAGCAGCTCTGCAGAAGCTGGGCAGATCTCAGACGATATGGGGCACTCAACTTTGTCTCTTAGCTTAACTTAGCTAAAGCCAGGAGTCTCAGGTTTCCTGTATTTTGCACAGTTGAGAACGCTTGTCTTCACTTTGGAAAGAAAAAAAAAAAGTCAAACATTGCAAAAGGCAGTCACGTGCTGGTTATTCTCTCATAAAAACTTTAGTACTTTCGGATAATGTGTCTACATTATTAAGCCTTGCAATGCCCATCAACCTGGCAATGCTGTTCACCCACGTATGCTGTTCAGGTGAACAAATAAATGCAGATTCAAAGTTTGCTTTTTAGTGACTTTTTAGACAAATTGTTCTTTAAGGGGCCTTTTCAAACTGCATATTTCATACAAAGAGAATTTAGTAATTCAGGCTTGATATAAAATGGTTTATTGTAGAAAAACTCAAATACAGTGGTGGTAAATGGAACCAGACGTCAACGCAAATATTGCCATTTTATTTCCTCTCCAAACCCACCAATGAAGCTCCACGTGTCTCTGAGTGTTTTTTATGGAATGTTGATGATGGTAAAATAGCGAATCTGAACGAAATCACTTTGGTGGACTATTTTGCCTCACAGCGCCCTACATGTATCCCTCCACCATGAATGGGTTTAGGTTTAGGCCCAAAAGCTTCTCCAAACTCTGATAAAACAATGTCACAAGTATTAGGCAGTGTCTTCATCACCATTTCATGTGTGAGGAAGCTTTTAGAGGAACTAGACATTACCACCACTGTGAACAGTCCTGACTCGGTAAGTTTCACACCAATTTCACTCTGAAACACACAGTTTTACATCTTAACTGTTTATTTATGTAGAAAATTTTACATAATTGGATAGGCTTCTATGGTCAGTCAAAATCTGTCTGAGACACTAGGGCCACAACACAGTGTTGTGTATATTTCCCAATTAAGACCACCCTGAAAGATCAGGTGTGTACCTGCTGACTGACAGTTGATGGAATCAACTATACATGACTTCAGCTCCATAGTGCTACTTGTATAACTACTGTATACATCACAGACATGCCTTCCATCATATCTGTGTGGTTTTTGTAGCAGTCCTGATCGTCTTTGAACTCATGTCTCATTAGCCCACTCTCCGCAGGCATTAACCAAGGCCACTCAAACATAGTCCCTCCTGTCATATCCATTCGCCACAGACTTCACCACAGAGTAATCTGCTCTGGCTGACGCAGGATCTCTTCGTCGTCTAGACGGACAAGAACATGACAGTATGGCTCCCCCTAGGATCAACAAGCAGGAGGCACCCCAGCCGAAATATAGCGAGTTCCCGAACTCCCTCTTCTGCGTCTCCTGCAGCAGCGGGTCATAGAAGTCCAGGATGATGGTATTGGCCGTCCAGCAAACAGCCACTAGGAGCAGTAGGCCGGCTCCGATGAACGCAGCACCGGAACCCAGCATGATGCGTGGCTTATTGGATGCATCCGATGTGCAGTTAGTGCACTTGGCCCCTGCCACCGCAAGACAGATCCCCACCACCCCGACGAAGGTGGAGACCACTGTGAGGGCACGGGCCGCCTGCAGGTCCTCAGGTAGCCCCAGCATGGAGTCGTAAATTTGGCAGTGCATCTGCCCTGTGCTTTGGACCACGCAGCTCATCCACAGGCCCTCCCAGACCACCTGGGTGATCACGATGTTCTGGCCTACGTACGCTGCCACACGCCACATGGGCAAGCAGCAGGCCACCATCACACCCAGCCAGCCGGCCACAGCCAGAATCATGCCCAGGATCTCCAGGCCGGCTGAAGCCATCGTCCCTTCGCCTGCGCACTGAGGTCTTCTGTGTCCCTGATGCAGCTCTGGAAAACAGCCCCGATATTAGATCTCTCCGTCTCCCAGCAGTGGATGAAGCTTTTTTAAAAGGAGGCTCATGTGGGAGGGAGGGAGGGCAAGGGAGGGAGGGTGAGGGAGAGGGAGAGAGAGGGAGAGAAACAGATTCTACCTTCTTTATACTGCAAAGAAGTTCGAAGGTGGAGTCAGACCATGATGGCATCATCTTTGCACTGGTATAAGGGCAGAAAAGACTTTTTGTCACTCTTTTTGCCATGGGGTGGCACTGTCAAAAGCAAAAAAAATAGCATTTTAACACTTACTTTGCCTTGTCTTAAGCTTTTTTTTTGTAATTATAGCACTTTTTATCCAATAATTACTATAAATTATTCAATAACTGGCTCACGCGCAGGCCTTTGGCATTTAAAGGGTTAAATTAAATTGCTAGGTGGTTTTTTTTGCTGTTTTCTTCCGTATTTTCTTTGGTCAGTGGTCAAAGTTTAAGAGAAACCCACCATTAACTCTAAATAATCAGCTTTTTATCCAAGAAATAATAAGTGTTCAGTTTTAGGACAATAGTTCTTTATACTGGTGTTTGCTATCTACCCTGTCATTTTCCAGAAGCACAGGGGTTTTTAGGCTGAAACGGGACTCCACCGCTTTCTCATATGCCCATTTCTTCTCTTAACCTTGAGAAAAAAACTGCCAAATCACCTCCTCAATGAGACACACGTGGAGGCAGTACAATTCCTCTCTTTGTCTATGGAAGGAGCTAGATGCGTCAGCAGATTTCACATTATCTTCCCTGTGTAACCATGTAGAATTCCACCAGTTGGACTGAGCTGGGCTCTCTGTTTCAGGAAACTGATTTTGTAAGTTATCACAGTGCTGTGAAAGGATAAACACATTTTCTAAATTATTATTTTATTAATCTTTATCCAGCATGTGAATATAACATTATATTGATAATAAACATTAAAAACTTTATTTATAACACACTTTTCATACAGGTAGGACCTCAGAGTGCCTCACAGACAGGTGTTAAAGAACTCTAACCCATAGGCCCAAAAGTGTCAGACAATCTGACACTTTTGCTATGGTGCGTGTGCTTAGATTAACTGTTTACAAGGCCATGAATTTGTTCAGCTCCCTCAGCAGAAAACCTGATTTCAGTTACAGAGCATATAACCTATATTCCTCACACATTTTATTTGTAGATTTTTGTATGAATTTTTTCAGCCAAAATGATCCTAATTTTTGTTAATCGGTTTTTACTAATTAACTTAATTTTTAAAAATATAATCACATTTGGAATTTCACACCTGCAGCACACTTAAAAAGTTGAGATGGAGCAAAATGGGGTCTTTGCTTTTTTAAATGTGTTGCAGGGGTCTAAATTTGTTTATATTTACAAAATAAATTAAGCTGACCAGTGAAACACTGGAAATATTTTTTTTATGATTTTTTTATCAGTTAAATAAATGTTTAAGAGAGTTAACAAATCCCAGGAGTTTTTTTATAGAGATAAATTTTGTTCTCTGTGGTATGGGCCTTTTTAATGAGGGATTGTTTAGTAAAAGTAGGGGCTGGATGATAAGTAAACACTGGACATGGTGGTTTTTTAAGGAATAATTTAAATATTTAAATGAGTGATTATTTAAATGCCCAGATAAATGGCTTTACATACAATGTTTTATATATATATATATATGTGTGTGTGTGTGTGTGTGTGTATGTGTATGTTTTATATATATATATATATAAAAACATTTTATAGTATTTCTTTTCTAATAAATATAGAGAATGTTGCAAATGAGAAATTTTTATTGTTTTTTTGTTTTTTTTTATAAAATATATTCAGAATTTGATGCTAGCAACATTTTTCAAAAACGTTTACACAGGGACATGTTTACATCTGTTTTGCATCACCTTTTAACAACATGCCACAAATGTTTAGGAATTTTCCCATTCTTTTCTGATACAGCTGATCAATAGTCTGGTGTCTCCTTTGTCATTTTTTTTTCATTTCATGACTGGCCAAATGTTTTCTGTGGGTGCCAGGTCTGGACTGCAGGCAGGCCAGTTTAGCACCTAAACTCTTCTACTACAGAGCCATGCTGTTGTAATATGTACAGAATGTGGTTTGGCTTTGTCTTGTCAAAACAGTTTCTTCTTTGCACGTTAGAGTTTTAACCTGCGATTTTGGAAGCAACACAGACAGTGGTTCTGAGAAAAATTCCTGAGTCCAGGCAGTAATTTTCATTACACAATCCTGTCTGTTTTTAATACAGTGCCACCTGAAGGCCCGAAGAGGCCTTGCCCTTTACGTAAAGAGATTTCTCATAATTTTACATATCAGCTCACCTGTCTTCAGTTTTAAAGGAGACTCTAAAATTCTTCTGAGCAAAAAAAAAGAGAAAGACAAACAGCAGTAAATGTCTGAAGCAGCCTTCAGTTTCAATATTTCACAGCTCGTTTGTTTAGGTGGGGTTATTGGGTTTCATTTATCTTGGGTGCATGCCTCTGTTCTGGCCTCTTTATTGTCCAAAACATGCCTTCAGGAGAAAACACATTTATATGAGCTTAGCGTATCAGATTGGCTGTGTGAATTTTAAATCATAACGGTCATACTGATTGGTTGAGGAGTTACCTTGACTTTTTGGCTTGTATCTCTAACTGCAGACTCCACCATCGGGCAAGTTGGGGGAACTGCAGGGTAAAGATGACTTATTGAGTATCTCACACTGATACGTGAAAGGAAAGCTGATCTAAAATCAGTAGACGATGCTCTATGGTAAAATTGGGTAAATGTTATTCAGAACTGATAGTGGTTGAGTGAAACTGCGACTGTTTGCTGTTTCATTTCTTCTCAGACATTCTGAAAATTTGTGGTGAAGACAGGAGTGGCTGAGATAAGACGTAACAGTGGCATAAGTCACATTTTCATCCATGAACCCTAAGCTCTCAGCAGACACAAGTATAAGTATAAATATCTGCAAGTCCAATATATTTTAAATGAGTTAATATTGCTTGTTTATGTGTAGAATACAGAGATGATGAAGATCAAGACTCAATGGCAAAGTCCTCCTCTGGGTTGTGAAGTTATTTTTATAGGCAAAAGTGAAACTGATTAAATCTACATGTTGGGTTTAGTTGATTTAGTGGAAACATTTGGAGACAAACACTGGAAATCAGCATAAATATCCCAAAATACTGGTTTGAAGAACGTAACAGACTGAAAATCCATGAAATCTTGTAAGTCTTAATCTTGTTGATGATGATAAAATAGTAAAACTGATCTAAATCCCCTTGAGAGATGTCTGGTTCCATTCACCAGCACTGTAAACTGTTCTGACTGTTGAAGTTTCTCTAGAATCACATCACACCCACTCTTTGTTTACATCTGAAACAATTAATTATACAGGAATTAAGCAAAATACAATGGATAATATTTTCCTATTGCCTTAAACCTTCTTCACCTCCTGCCCATTGTCTTCTTTTGTGAGTGTGTTTTAAGTCAACATGTTTAATGCTGTTTTACAAAGGACAAGGAGCTGTGTTGAAACCGTGACTGACTCCAGGAGCGGCCGGCCGAGATTAGTCTGAAAAACAGGTAAGAATTCCTTTAAGCATAGGGAATTTATTTGCTGAAAGACAAAGGAAAACTTCAGCTCTTAAATGTCTGTGCCAAACTTCCTAAAAGTCTGAATCCAATGAAGAACACATAGAAATGTAAGTTGCTGTGAAGACAAAACAATGGCGATTAAAACCACTAACCCAGTATTGTTTATAGCCCCCTTGTGCCATGCAGGACCCAAGGTTTCCCAGCAAAAACGTGGCCCAGAGTATCATAATGCCTCTGCTGCCACTTCACCTTCCTCCTGCATCCAGGTGCCATCTCTTCCCTAGGTGAGCAAGGCACACACACCTGGCCATCCACATGTTGTAGAGGAAAATGGGATTCATCAGACCAGGCTACCTTCTTTCATTGCTCCATGTTTCAGTTCTGATGCTCACATGCACATTGTAGGTTCTTTCATTGGTAGACAGGGGTCAGTATGGTCGGTCTGACCAGTCCACAACCACTTTGTTTTCTGACCCCTTTCTATCAGAGCCAGTATTGACTTTTTTGCTACAGTAGCGCTTCTGTGGGATCGGACAAGACAGGTTAGCCTTCACTCCAACAGTATTCCCTGGGTGCCCATGACCCTGTTGTTGGTTCACCAGTTTTTTTTTCTTTAGATCCTTTTTGGTAGGTACTTACCACTGCACACCAGGAACTACCTACAAGACCTGCTGTTTTGGAGATGCTCTGACTCAGTTGTCTAGCTACTACAGTTTAGCGCTCACCCATTTTTCCTGCTTCCAACACACACTGCCTTCAAAGAATAGAGATAGATAGATAGATAGATAGATAGATAGATAGATAGATAGATAGATAGAGAGATAGATAGATAGATAGATAGA
>JBBPDA010067354.1:0-12913 GCA_037974385.1 Arnoldichthys spilopterus | reverse complement strand
AATATTATCTACATGGGCTTCAAATGAAAGATTGGGGTCAATGATCACGCCAAGATCTTTCACTGCTGTGCAAGATGAAACAGAATAAACCTTCAGAGTTACTGTGTAATTGGACAGCTTACTCCAAGCTGCAAGTGGCCCTATTATGAGTACTTCTGTCTTATCAGAACTGAGTAGTAGGAAGTTTCGAAAAATCCACTGTCTAATGTCCTTTACACATTCCTCAATTCCATTAAGCACATTAAGCTCTCCCCTTTAGTTATGAGCTCCTGCCTGCACTCAGACCACAATGTACATCATTCTTAATTACTCTAAATAAACAAGCACTAAATAACAAGTAGGCAGTAATGGCTTGAGCAGTATTACACATTATATAAGTGAGTAATTGCACAGTAGAACAGCGGCAGAAGAATCATTTTGTACAGTAGAACAGCAGCAGAAGAATCATATTGCACAGTAGAACAGCAGCAGGAGAGAGAGAGAGAGAGAGGGCAGCTTATTGTGTGAGTGAGTGGCAGTGGGGGGAGTTAAAAAGTCTGATGGCTGTGGGAAGGAAGGATTTTCTGTGGCGTTCAGTGGAGCATTTCAAACTAGTTAATGTATTGCTGAAAAAGCTTCTCTGCCCCTCCACAACACTGTGCAGTGGGTAATTAGCATTTTCAAAGATAGACTGCAGTTTTCCCAGCATCCTCTTATCCGCCACACTCTACAGTGTGTCCAGTTTTATTCCCACCAGGCAGCCAGCCTTCTTAATCAGCTTGTCCAGACTGTTCTTATCGGCTACTTTCATGCTATTTCCCCTGCACACCACAGCATAGAAGATGGCACTGGCCATTATGGATTTATAGAACATCTATAGCATGGTGTTACAAACCCCAAAGGACCCTTTGTTTGCTTTGACCTTTCCTGTATGTGACTAGTGCGTTCAGTGACCAGTCAAGTTTATTGTCCAAGTGGACCCCCAGGTACTTATAGTCTTAGACACTCTCCATCTCCACTCCCCTGGTGACAAAACTGTTTCCTGTGGGGCACTGGTGCTGCAATGACCTATGTCAGAACTACAGTCCTGCAGCCACACATACAAAGGTCTCTCTGACAGGTAGTCCATGATCCATGAGACCAATGGGGCGTCTAGCTGCATAGCAGACAGCTTTTTCCCCCAGATGGGCTGGGTGAATGGTGTTGAATGCACTGGAGAAATCAAAGAACATAATCCTAAGAATTCCTCCAGGCTTATCCAGGTGGCTGTAGGCCCAGTGAAGCAGGTAGATGATGGCATCATTAACCCCAATGTTCTCCTGGCAGACAAACTGAAGTGGGTCAAGGGCTGCCTTGATCGGGGGCAAAGAAATTCCAGGCAACATGCTGTGTGAGGTCAGTGCCACTGGCCTGTAGTTAGAAGGGTCACCAGGGCATGCCTTCTTCAGTACATGAACCAGGCAGGATTTTTTCCACAACACCTTTTGCATACTCAGGCTCAAATTAAAGATCCTGAATAGAATACAACACAGCTGTGAAGTGCAGGTCTTGAGAACTGATGCCATCCGGTCTGCTGCCTTGTTATGGCGGAGTCCGGGTAATTCTCTCCTTACCTGCTCCTCCATGAGAGAAAGTCTCTGAAATTATTCTGTTGTAGCCTCTGTTTCAGTTTTTTTTTGGGGTTTCCCCCCCCCCCCCCCCTTTGTCTTCTCTGCCATTTTCCTCTGTATCCTTGCTGCATCCTCATCACCTGACCTGAAGGCTCTCCACTTCTTATTCAGAAGGGCTTTTATGTCTTTGGTGAAACATGGCTTGTTGTTTGTGAAGCAGCGCATTATTTTTAAGGGTACAGAGTTGTCAACACAGAAGTTGATATTGTCCGTGACATGGTCAATGATGCTATTAATATTCTCCCTGTGTGGCTCACAAAGAGTGTCCCAGTCTGTTATTTCCAAACAGTCTTGTAGAGCAGCACTGGCCTCATTTAACCACAACCTCACAGTCTTGACTCTGGCTGGCTGCCGCTTTACCAGTGGCACATACACAGGAGTGAGGTGGACCAGATTGTGATCTGATCTACCCAGAGATGGGATGACAGTAAGTCCAGTGTTTTATTCTCCCTTGTTATGCATTTCACAAACTGAGTAAAGGTGCATAGCGTCCTGTTAAGGGAGAGATGGATGAAGTCAGCAGGGATGAGGACGAAAGCATTGGTGTGCTTCGTTTGTAGTCTTGAGGTTTTTGCGTGGATAACTTTGTAGCAGTCTCTGCCTACTACTGTGGTCTGGCCACTAGGTGGCAGTAAGTTTATCGCTCTCTGAAAATATTTAGCTCGGAGAGTAAGCATGTTTGGTTGGAGCACACCAAGCTAACAAGCTGTGGCTGGTAGTTGCTCCCCTGAGAAGACCCACCAGTGAGAGACTGCTACGTCTACCCCTCCGTGAGTATTGCGTCACTTGTGTGTATATAGCGTGTTTGCATATATGTTTGTATTACATGTTATGTATTTCTGCAGGTGGGCCTTCTTTTATATATAATAATAACACTTTATATAGGAACACCAACAATAACAAGTACAAAATCACAGGAGAAGGAGTCAGGAGCAGGAAGAAGACATGCAGTACTCAGAATAAAGGTTTTTAATTGTGTTTTGAAAGTTGACATGGAAAAAACGTTGCGAAGGTTTAGGGGGAGAGAATTCCAAAGGTAAGAAGACGAGCAGCAGAATTTTGAATGTATTGAAGCCAGGCTTTTATTTTTGTAGGGAGTTGCAATAGTCCAGACGTGATGTGATGAATGCATGGATAAGTATTTCAGAAGCCTTCATAGACAGAGATGAGCGAATAGATAAATATTACAGAGATGATAAATGCACTTTTAACTAATAAACTGCTATGAGAATCAAATGACAGTGTGGAATAAAAAAAGAACACCAAGGTTCCAAACAGAAGGAGAGGGCACAACAGGAACAGCACCCATGTTGAAATTAAAAACTGGGTACTTAGCAATGACAGCCTTTGTGCCGACCAGTAAGAGCTCAGTTTTTTCTGTGTTGAACTTAAGGAAGTTTGATGCCAACCAGGTTGTTAAATCCTGAATACAGGCTGAAAAGGAATGAGGTACATTGGCAGAAGTGAGGGTTGTGAAATGTCATCCGTGTAGCAATGAAAAAAAAAGAGTCCAGGACGTCTAATAATGTGACCAAGTGGAAACATGTAAATTATAAAAAGCAGAGGTCCAAGGACTGATCCCTGGGGAACACTCTGCTTAACGGAGGCGAGGGGGGGATCTACTTTTACTAAGACAGATGAAGTGGTTCCTTTTAGAAAGATATGAGAAAAACCAGGATAGACCAGTGCCAGAAATACCAATCTCAGAAGAATATGATTAACAGTGTTGAAAGTGGAGCTTAAATCCAGAAGAAGGAGAATACTAAGAGAGCCAGCATCAGCATTCAGCAGAAGGTCATTGGTGGAAGAGCAGTCTCAGTACTGTGGAGTGATCAAAAGCCAGATTGAAAAGGCTCATAGAGATTTGTGTTTGTAGGAGATGAATGGTAAATTGGAGATAGGCCTGTAATTGTTATGTTGATCAGGATCCAAGTATTTTTTTTAAAAAAGAGGAGTAACAGCAGCATTTTTCAGATCATCAGAAACAGTACCAGTACTGAGTGAACGATTAATTAGCTGGGAGATACAGGGAGAAATAGTTGCGGAGCAATGTTTAAGAAGTTTAGTGGGAGCAGGATCTAAAAGACATGTAGAGGAGTAAGCTTTGATTATTAAATTTAGCAGCGCATGACTGCTAAATGAAAACTACCGACCTTGCCAGACAAACACCTGGTTCTACTGCGTTACTCAAAACTCTGTTAACCCAGCACCAACCAGTACAGAGGGAGAGCAGACTAACCAGGAGAGAACGACAGAATAGGAAAGAGAGTGAGAAAACTCACTCACCAATAATGTCAACAGGTGCCAAGGAGAACACACAGCAGCCGGGAGGGGCGGGGATCAGGCAGCGGTAGCTGGGCCATAGAGTTCAGAAGTAAAATGGGTAGTATAACCAGGTGAACAGGAGTTGTCACAGGCAGAAATGCCCATAGCATCCAGCAGTAGTCTCCATCAAAGTTCCCAAAAGCCCAAACAAACAACAATGCAAGCCAGGTCAGGGTGCTATTGAGTACAGCCAGGCTAGCCAGTGCAACAAGCAACAGACGAGTGTATTCCAGTCCAGAAATGTACAGAATTACGTCCATTCCGATTTGAGCCCGATTTGACATACACAGCAATGGTGGTTGTCAAGTAGTCAAGTAGGTTTTTATTTGTAATTTCTACCATATACACAGAACATAGTAAAAAAGAAAACTCCTCCAGGACCATGGTGCAACACAAAAGCAGAATAGGACAGAGCACAAGTGCAAATAGGACAGGACACAAGAGCAACAATACAACTAAGCTAAACTAAACTAAAACAAATACAACTAAACGAGACATAACAACGTTCAGTGCAATTGACAATGAGGATAAATACAGTATTTAACCTGTACTGTATTCAAGCAGCAGAGATGTGCAAGGATGCAGAACAGAGTTTACATGTGTAAAGAAATGCAGGACATCAATAAATGTGCAGTTTTAGAGCAGCAATAAATATAATTGTGCAGTTTGTAGCAGCATAAACAAACCATGACAGAGAATGTCATGTTTTTTTATACAGAATGTGTAGTACAGTCCTACAGTAGTGTATTGTATGAGAGAACTCCCTGGGCATATAGTAGGCCTTCGCCCCACTGCTAACAGTTCAATGTTGAGGCTACAAACCCGTTCTTTAACCAGAATGTGCCCAGGGTGTCACCCGCACTCGTTCACAAAGACAGTGTAAACAAAGCACCATTCTGTGTTGCTTGCCACGTTAGCATTAGTGTCACAGCACCAACAGCAGGAAAATAAATAAGAAAACTTATATGAACCTAGTAGTAGGAGAGAACAAAAACACTTTAGTAAGTAGACAGTACATGGAGCAGTCATAAAATGCATGCTGCAGGGCTTTCGTCTATGCCCTTCCCTAGAACCCTGAGATTTCCTGCTTTGTCCAGCACCCTGGCTCCCAGGATACACCTGACTACAGCTGCTCATGCCTCTAAAGGCTTGGCTAATTTCACGTGCCTTAAGATAGAGTCTCCTATAACAAGAGCTATTTCAGATTTCTTCACTTCACTGAGGAGAACAAACCTGTTGGACATGTGAATTGGAGAGGAGTGGTGCTCTGGTGGGCATGCCTTAGAGGCTCTGCGATTTCTATGTCGCCGAGCCGTCGCCCTATTGCCCCGATGTGAGGGCTCTAACGCCAGAGCAGGGGGGTTGCTAACTCCACCTAAGGCCTCCAGACTTTTTCCTACGGATATTGTGCTGTTCTTACTCTCACTCACCCTCTCTAGAGTCTGGATGCACACCTATAAAGCTGTAAGTAAGAATAACTAAACATGCTGCACTTGACACACTGAACGAGCTAACTGGTAGCCACCATGGTGATAGTTTTCACGTACCTGATTAAAGAATGAATGAAATGCCCCCACTCATTTTTGTCTTCAGACAGAAATGGGCTCCTCACCAAAAAGTTTAATGTAAAAAGTAGGGAAAAAGTACTAAAAGATAGGACTATGCTTAACATTGTAGACTAAAAGCAGAGGAAAGTGCAAACACAGGCAAAGACTTGTGGCAAACTATTCAGCAAACAGGTACTACGTGACGGGGAGAAAGCAGCCAAAATGCAAAACATAGCAGGTAATCTCAGGGTTCTAGGCAAACATAGATATGCAAAGATAGCTTTCCATGTAGCTTAATGATATTCAGCCTCAAGAAAGTGAGGTTTTTAAGAGTTACCTCAGAGAGGTGTGTAAGTTAGAAGGCAATGTCCGATGTCATAATATGCTCTGGCCCCATACCAAAGTGTTATTTATGGTCATCTAAGCATCACACAAAAATCTGGACATAAATTGAAAGCATTTAAAGTTCTTTATACTAACATATTACTTGTAACCGCAAAAATAAGTCTACCTAGTTGATTCCACTAAATATCATTTACAGACCCCCAGGGCCTTACTTCAAATTCCTCAATGAATTTGCAGATTTTATCTCAAATTTAGATGTCTCATCAGCACAAAAGTAAGGTTTTTAGGTTTTATTTTAAAAAAAAGAAACAAACAAACTCTAAATAACACTACAGACTAGGAACACAAAACCAGATTGAACAGAAAGGCTAACAGGACAGGGTATTCCAAAACAAGGTCAGATCTATTCAGGAACCAATCGACAATCAACATACAACAATAACCCATGAAAACTCAGACAATCACAGGGGTTTAAATGGGGAACATGAAACAAGGAACACCTGACAGGAAATGAGGAACAGCTGACAAGGGCGGATACAAGGAGGGGCTAGGGCAGGGCTAAGACAACAAGAGCACATGGCACAATAAACACAGACCAGACTAATCAAACACAGGGACATGGACAAGATTAACCAGACACAAGGAACACTACAATCCTTACACATAGCAATGGAACCACTTATTAGAAAAATATATTCCTTAGCTATGTACCTGAACCCTTTAAACTAGCAGTTGTTAAACCCCTGTTAAAAAAAACAGACCTCTACCCTTGCGCTTACCTTACCCTTATTACTATCAGCCAATATCAAGCCTTTCTTACTGTATATTTTTAAAAATTCTAGAAAAGACTGTAGCACAGCAGTAATGCTCATTTCTACATAGGAACAACTTATGTTCCAGTCCGAGTTTTAGGCCTCACCATAGTACAGAAACCGGACTAGAGACTGGACTTGCATCTGATCAGGGCTGTGTCTCCTTACTTGTGCTGCTCGACCTTAATGCAGCTTTTGATACTATTGATCAAACCATCCTTCTTGACAGACTAGAGAATTTTATTGGAATTAAGGGAAAGGCTTTTCCCTGGTTTAGGTCTTTTCTAACAAATCAATATCAGTTTGTAGATATAAACTTCCCTACATGTACCAAGGTAGAGTTTTGTGTTCCCCATGGCTCAAATTTAGGCCCACTGTTCTTCTACTTGTATATGTTACCTCTGTGTAATATCATTCAAAAACATGGAATTAACTTCCACTGCTACACTGACAGCACACAGTTATGCTCAGCAAAGTCAGATGAGAAACACCAGCTTTGTAACGGATGGAGTCCAGGGAGAGGTTCTGCCACCTGGTGGTTGGGGTCCGTTAACCCGGAAACGGGTTAGGATTAGGGTTAGGGTTAGGTCGCCTACAGGACCTTAGCTTACCCCTCTTAGACCTTAGCCTTAGACCTTATGTACACGTTTGCTAGTGGTTGACCTCTGACTGTTTTTGACATGGTTTTTGCCTAATGGACCTTTTTGCATCATGCTGAATAAACGTGTTGTTGAGTGTGCAAATGGATCCAAGCTTCTTCCTCCACACGTGTATTAAGGACTGTGTAAAGGATATAAGACAGTGGATGTTTCTAAATTTTCTACTAATTAATTCTGATAAGACAGATGTACTCGTAACAGGACCACTTGCAGCTCAGAGTAAGCTGTCTGACTATACAGTAACACTGAAGGGCCATTCTGTTTCATCTTACACAGCAGTGAATCATTGACCCCAGTCTTTCTTTGAAGCCTGGTAGACAATATTACTAGGATTGCCTTCTTTCATATCAGAAATATTGCTTAGATAAGAAATATAATGTCATTACATGATGCAGAAAAACTAGTTCATGCTTTTGTTACCTCTTGGTTTCGATTATTGTAATGCTTTACTTTATAGATGTTCTAGTAGGTGCATAAACAAGCTTCAGTTATTCCAGAATACAGCAGCAAGAGTTATTACTTGAACCTAAGGATATGATCACATTGCCCCCATGATCCAATCTGCACTGCCTCCCGATCAAATTTTGCATTGATTATAACTATAAAGCACTGGGTGTTTTGGTACTTGACCACATGACTGTATTACCAATTTCTATGGAATTGCACATCCTGATGTGTATTATTACATAACTGTTGTGGGTTTCATGCAATAATCTTTTTTTATGTTGCTTTAAAACCAGGGCCTGCTGTTAATAACCTGCACTATTTAGCAGATGAGATGCTTATTGAGAAAATCATAACTTATTGAACATTGATGTATTTTATTGTATTGTATTGTGGTTTATAAAAGCAATCTTATAAGGCACTCAAGGGTGTGTAATACAATGCTTTTACCATGAAAATCCCAGTATAAACACCCAGATTTATAACTGGAAATTACATTTTTAAATAAAAAATTAGGAAGTTCAGAACAACAAAGACGTGCTCAGAGGTACATCTTGTGTATACAGGGATCCCTGTACAGACCACAGAGGGGAAGAGGTCAGCACTTTTTTCTGCTGAAGGGAGTAACAGGACAGGTCATAAGGTACAGAGACAAAGTTCACTACCATTGAAATGAACCTCATAAAATGTCATTAAGTGTTTGACACAGAAGTTAAGTTTGTCCACAGCTGAGTTTCATTGGTAATATCTGGATACAGCTGGCAGTCATTTGCTTGCTGAAGCCTTTGACAGCTGGGGTCTGTTGAGAGTACATTAAGCAGGACTGGCCTGTGGCTTTCCTCTCCTTTACCCTCCCACTTCCCTACATGCTGAGCTCATACCCCAACTCAGCAATATCTTTAACAAAAACAAAGTAATATTTGAGCCTAAAAAAAGAGTGTTGAAAAACTGAATAAAATGTAAATAATTTTTACATGAATAAAGCATATTACATTACAAAATTACAATAAAAAAAATAAGTAAACCTAAAGGCAAAATTTATTTTATTTATGTTGACCTGATGTACATCAAGTGAATCCAGTGCATTTTCAAATTTAGTAGACACCTGCTTATCAGACATTTATTCTTAAATCAAGGAAAGACTGTCAAAAATAAGAACTGTAAATAGCTCTGTGTGGTGCAATAGACAAACCACTTTTGGTTCTTTAAAGTATGTATCAGTAAATGATTCTTTGAAAAAACAAGACTGCAAATGAGATGCAAAAGAATGTGAAATGTATTTACAAAGTTTAAAGAACCTCCACATAATGTAAAGGCTCTAGAAAGAGATGCACAGATTGGGCCAATGCTAATGTCCAGTGCAAGTATCTTAATATTTTTAGCAGTCTTTAATTTATTTAAAGATTTTTTTAATCTCTTCTGGGAAGGAGTAACCCTAGATGTTGGAAAATTGCTGTGAGGATTTAAGCTGGTAACTTTATATCCCTCTAGCTGACATTGGACATTGTGTTGGCTATATTTAGTTTTCTATACACTCTAAAAATAGACCATTTCTGTTGTTTTTAACCAAAGTGCTGGTTAGATATTGGACAGAACACACTTTGACGTTAGATAACCCAGCAAGACAGGTTGCTAATTTTGCCCAGCAAGTGGGGTCACTTAACTAAATGTTTCTAATTTTGCCCAGCAAGCGGGGTTACTTAACTAAATATTGCTTCATTCTGATGAAGTCACATAGAGATCACAGTGAAACAGGGCAAAATGCCATCAACCAGTATATATTTAAACCATTTAAAGAGGGACATAACCTTAGAAAATTACATGCCATGTTTTTATAACTTTTCAAAGTGACAATTCAAAAGTACACACCTGTCATGAATTGAGGGAAGCTGGAAGCCAGTGAAGTAAACAAACAGTCTTATTTGCCAACTTGCAAATAGATGTTCAATGGGGTGGTCCGGAAGCGTGGTCAGGGAAGCGTAGATTGATGAGGAGTAAACACAGTGTTGCAGGCTAGGCTAATCTCATGGTCGTTAAGCAAACAAATATCCTAAATACCAGTAGTACCTTTCTTAATTGCTCAGTGTACCGTACAGGACGAGTATCCTTCGCGTCTCTTCCGTGTTCCAGCCCTGTCTATATCCCCTGGTGATTAGAGACCTAACCAGCCTCACCTGGAAGGGCAGGACCAGTTAGTATTCGGGAGAGGGAGACCGGCGCCGACCGATGGGTGGCGGTAATTCCCCTCCTACCTGAGGGGATCTTACCCTGTCTTTTACAACACCAATAAGACTATTTTATTACAATCAAGAGTTAAGATTATAAAATACACAAATACAAAAAAATGTAAACACATAAAATAAAACAAATCATAATTACACACATTTTAAGTCATGTATAATTTCCCTATAAAAAGTTTAGATTCTAAAAAAGATCTATGCCGAAAGGTTTGGTTTCTGGTTTCTATTTGTTGCCTCATTGGAAGTACAGGAAAGCAAACAAAACATTTGACATTATATCAAAATATGAAATGTCTGTTAGGCTAATATGTGTGGCTAATATATTAGGCTAAATTTAGATGCTTATCTTTGGTGCTCTAAGAAATACCATATTCCTAAGTTAATTTATTAATAGCTATTTATAAGCTACTTTGCTAGTATGTTGCTTGCTAGCTGAGTGTGAGAGAATGACTTTACTTGCCATGGAAGTGGTATTAAAATTTTTTTGGCTAAAGTATAGAGTATTACAGCCACTGTGAAGGAAAACATCTGACATTAAGAATATAATCATAGTAATTTACAGATGAAGTTGAATGAGAAAAACAGTATAATATTACAAACCTCCATCCTTGTAATGGTGACTCACCCCTTTGCCAAGGGTCATCTTTCTGGGCAAAAAGACAATTCATTGCTTTCAACTAAAGTATGATGCTGTTTAGTCCCAGCAGAGAGATTACAGAAGGTAAAGGAGGGGAAGGGCATTGTCTTTTACCACTAACCAAGCAGCTGGGTTACAGCTAAATGATCAACAGCCTTAAACCAGTGTTTGGGTTGAAAAGAGAATGTGGAGATATGGACAAGCTGTGTGTGCAAAAAAGAGTGTCTGTGTCAGCAATGTGTGCATCTTAAAGTAACTCAGTTCAGGAAGAGGAAATTGAACTAGATCCATAGGGAGTGTTGAAAACATAAGCAAGCAGGCATTTGGGGTAAACCTAATTAAATTCCAAATTTCCTTCCCTCCCTGCATTTTATAAGTGTATGCTAGCATGCATGTGTGTGGGTGTGTATGTGAGTGTGTGTCGGGGAGTGGAGAGGTGTGCTCACATTGTTCATAGCACTACACTGGGCCATATAAAGGCTTTAAGAGCCGGCTTCTCACTCATATAATGCCAAAACCTAAGTTGGCAGTGATCATAACCTACCAAAAGTGATCCAAGGGAAGACAATGACAAGCATATGGGTGCTGTGGGATTTGTGTCAGCTTCTCACATACATATTTCTAATATCATACTTTTACTTTACAGCCATATACCATATATATCTGACATTATCCCTTCTTGTGTATCTGTCTTGTAACCTGATTTAGGCGGCCTTTCGAACCTTCAGAGACTCTGGTGTGTCTCTGCTATGTTCTGTAAACCATGGAAGTGGTTAATAAAGGCCTGCTTGTGGCCGCACACCAAATCACACAGAGGGAGAGAGCAATATCATCTGCCATTTCCTCTCTTCTGTCTCAATAAACCTGCTAGCAAACATATTAAAGCCTCATCAACTACAAAAATATCCCCAGATTTGATCAGACAAATCCACCAGTGCCCAAGGCTTACTGATGTGTGTGGATATTTAAAGCTAGCACATCTAGTCCAGTCCCACAAAAATAACTACTGTAATACTAATTGTTGAGAAAACTTAATTCTACCTGTGATATAAAGGTATAAGAACACAGAGGGCATTAAAGCTTGCTGCATATGGGTTTGCATAGAGCGTGTCCATGCTGACCCCTGTCTGCCGCTGAAAGTGCCTACAATGGGTACATAACTACAATACAGAATCATCTGGATGGCTGGGCACTTGTACATTGCTTTTCCGGGGTGCACTTTGGGAAGAAGGTAAGCCAGTGGAGGCAATAATCGACCTAAACATTGCTGCAGACTATCATGAATCTGAGGGAATTTTAGGAAGTAAGCGCGAGCTTAAACAGTCTTAAACAAAAAGGTATTTATTTAAATAAAAAGACATAAACAAAACACTGATTAATAAACTAGAAAACAAACATGGATGTAGGCAAAACATACAGGGCATGAACATGAAAACGGGAACAGACCACGGCAGGACATATACAACAGATAACCAACAAACACTGAGGAAAACACAAAGGTTTAAATACTAAACGAGATTACTGACACCTGGGGCAGTGAGGAGAATGGGGAACGGGAAACAGCTGACCGGGTCCATGGCGCAGACGAACACGAGGACTAAAACAAAACACAGACATGTGGAACCACAAGAGGGGCGTATACCTTACATAGCCCTCCCCCTAGGAGCAACGTTCCGGTGCGACTAAACTCCGCCCACAACCGAGCGCTGACCTAGGGGGACGGCATCACAGATTACTAAAGACTGGACATGAGGCAAAGACAACAAACCGGACAAGAGATTCAACAAAGGAACAAGCACAGGCAACAACAAGGGGAACACAAACTAGGGCTGGGGAAACAGTCCTGGTCTGGGACTGGGGGAAAAAGGTCCTGGTCTGGGGAAACACAGGTCCAGGCTGGGGAAGGGGAAACACATTTTCCTGGGCTGGGGAAACATGGACCCATAAGATGCGGAGGCAGAGCCCGGTGGCATCAGCGGGGAGCTAGGAGGTGCCCGCGACGTCTGGGTGGAGCCAGGAGGCACCCGCGACATCCAGGGGGAACAGGGCGGAGCCAGCGATGCCCAGTGGGAGCGAGCTGGAGACAGTGACGTGCCTTTGAACCACTAAGAGGGTATCAGTGTGGGTCAGGCTGGTCCAGACAGCAAGAAAGAAAAAGAAAGAAAGACAGAGAGAGAGAAAGAGAGAGAGAGAGAGAGATTGTTAGAGATGCTGAAATGTTATGAGTGATTAAGAACAATGTACATTGTGGTCTG
>JBBPDA010067295.1:0-12915 GCA_037974385.1 Arnoldichthys spilopterus | reverse complement strand
CATGTGTGCACGTGTGATGGGTTAAATGCAGAGGTTGCATTTCGTTGTGGTGCTTGAGTGTGTTCACAATAACAAATTGTCACTTTCACTTCACTTCAAATAAACCACTTGTTAACCAAAAATAATGTGCACCATAAAGCTGGGTGATCGTAACGGAGATAAATGACCTCACGGTGATAGATCAGATCATTAAGATCAACAATACTTAGTTAGTTTTACTTTTAACTGCCGTGCAAACTTTTCTTTTGCCTTGTATTTGTTCTCTTCTTTCCTCCTCCTTAATTTTAACTTCAAAAATGTCCTTTTTTATTGATCCTAGCTTTTACTTTTTGCTACATTGTATACATGCATTTCACTTATTAATCTTTATCATCATTTGTTTTAAATTTGATCTGTTCTTAAATTATTTTGTAAGAGCTGCATTCAGCGAATAAAAGGTGCAATATTACTTCTTGAGAGGAACTGGATGTACAGCATGTACCTCAGATGAACTGGAAATGCCAAGTTGCAGCTAGGTGTGACTAGGCCGGTCACAAGAACTACTTTTGTTGGATGATCTATTGTAGAAGAAAAATTGCAATAAACAATATGATATAATGTTTGTACTTTTAAAGACCCAGGACCAGCATGACTGGCTAAAATGTTGGTGGCTTTAAGGTAATGGCGCTGCTCCAGACAGGACTTCCTTCGTCTTGATATCGTGACAGGCCCACTCACTGTGGCGTTCATATATAAACAAACATTAATGTATACACAATTTGCCAATATCAAGGTCTGAAAAATTAGAGTGAGCATGTACATATATTGACCAATAAGTTGATACTGCAATGACGGTCACAGGTCTAGGTTTAACCATGTGCGTAATGTGAGAGTGCCCTGCCTGAAGGTGGATCGGCGATCTGTCCAGGGTGTTTCTCCACATTTCTCACTATGTGCACTGGGAAAGCTTCCCTTCCTGCAACCCTAGTTAGGATAAGCAGTTCAGAAAACAAATGAATGAATGAACCATCACTTCGGTTCCTATGAACAGATCCTCTGACCAGTAGCTCCTGCTCTAAGTAGGCCTCCAAGTAAGGTGTTGCTCTACCGTACTTGGGAATGTGTGCAGCTGGGTAACTGCTCAAAAATACCAAAAGAAGCAGATTCCCATAAGCAGTCCTAGGGTTAGTTAGATCAGTGCATTCCAGTCCTGGACCCAGACTGTCCTTGACCAACCTCACTGTAGTGTTCTCCCTGTTCTCAGCACACCTGGCTTAACTCATCAACCTCAAGACCTTGGTGGAAAGACAGTAAACACAGCAAAGCAACATTTCTGCTGAAGTTATTTTTAAGTAAATGAGCTTGTTTTTGCATTAAAAAGACTCCAAACTATTGACACAACACAACAACAATCCACTGATGTGCAATTTGGTTTTGTAATTGTATATACATTTTCAGACTTTTCCCAAAAATCCAATATGGCAAAAAAAAACTGTATTCTAATTCCAATCATTTTAACTCTTAGTTTAAAAACGTCTTCACAGAGTTTACACTGCATTTGCCTACATTCTTAAAAACCAGTTTACTCCCTTAGAATTAAATGCTGTTTTTTGTTACTGTGCCTTTAGGACTGACGCATGTAAAATCCTCCACTCTGATTGGCTGCCCTGAACTGTAGATCGCTCAAAAGGGAACCAAGCTCAAACACTTATCCTTCAAACTGAATGGGTGGTGGAGCTGAACTGCTGTAGGCCAAAAAGGAATATTTTAGCAGCTTGACTTCCACTTATGGGCTGTACTAAGTTAACACATTTTCATACTACAACCTCTTACTTAAGAAGTGTGGGTTTTCCATGATAGGTGGGCTTTAAAAAATTATTTTTTACTATGTAAGATTTGCAGATGTGAAGAACTCTACTGAAGTTAAAAGATCATCCGCATAAACTAAATGCTCAGTAAAACCGAATGGATTTTCCTGGAACCACGTGTACTAAACAAGAACTGTGGGAACCTTTTTTTTTTTACTTGGATGGGCAAATAATAATAGCTTAATTTATATAGCATCATCTGAATGATGCTCAAAGGGCTTTTGCAAGAAATGCAAACATTTAATAAAACAAGTCATACAAAATAAGATATTAATAAAATAAAACATTAACAATAGCATGCTTTTAAAATCAAAATAACAGAAGATAAAAAATGAAAATATGGATAACATATGGATCACATTAAAGACACTCCCAAAAGCAGAAAGGATCCAAAAATCTATTATTATTATTATTATTATCATTATTATTATAAATATTGGTCTATGTTCAGTTCAGTAAACATTTGGTGATCAGGTGACAAAAATCGTTTACATTTTTCCCACATTATCCCCAAGACCTGTGATGCTGCACCAGTTTCGGGACTGCACTACTTGTTTGTGTCAGATTGGGCTTTAATTTTGGTGTGTGGATTCTGATGTACTGCCTTGTAGTCATTAGTAAATCTCGCCTAAAGATCTAAATGCTGCAGTAGACCAAACAGCAGTACAGTACAGCTCAGCCCAACCCTGCCCTGCGTGCCAAAAGCCAGCAGACACCAAGGGACTGAACTGCAGCTCAGATGAAAAACCCAAAAAGCATGCTGCTAAAGAAAAGGGCCCCACACAGTGCAGTGCAGGGTGGCAAAACCCATCAAACACAGAGAAATCCATGGGACTGAACAACGAGCCTAGCAGCACTGCAGGGCTGTCCAGGTTACCACAGTGAAGGCCACTGTGGCACACCCCCCCAAAAAAGCTGCCAGGTACCAAGTGGAATAGAACACCAACCACTAAAGCAACCTCACGTCCTCAGGGATTGTTTAGGATTGTGTGGGATTTTCTGCAGGCCAAGCCTCCCCCTCCCACGCCGGGCCGTGCAACATCACTCTCCTACTACCAAAACCTTTCTGCATCCACACAATCGTGCTTGGGAAGTTTAAATGAAGAGTTATAAATACAGATTACGTCATTTAAACACATACACAAGCTAATCTTAGCTTCTTATTCGCATTTCTCCGTTCCACCTTAAACGCTGCAGCAGTTAAATTCTGGCGGCTAAGGCGCCAGAATGTAACTGCTGCAGCGTTTAAGGTGGAACGGAAAATTTGCTGCAGCTGCTAACATTACGCACAGCAAGAGGGACGTTTCCTCCAAAAACAAAAAGAGCAAGCAAAACACGAACTTTAAACACTGCCTGACTTACTTTTACACAACTGCAATGCCGTGTGGAAGGACAGCGACTCGGAGGTAGAGGCGTGCTCGCAGTGTATTCAAATCTATCGCCTGTGTTTTTGTACCGAAACTCCTCTGTTTGCGCTTCTCTCCGTCCTGAGTTCTCGAGTAACTCCGCCCACTCTGCGGGCGCGGCCGCTCCTATAACGCGACACCTCATTGGACTAGCCTCACCACCGCACTTCAATAACCCTAAATCGGGTTGGTTGTAGACAGGCGTGAGCGCCTTATAGTCTACCGGGACAGGCACTGTTTTGATTTGTCTTGTTGGTTTTTCTGTTTTGTTTGTATTTTTTTCTATGTTGTTTTTCAACCACGCGTCCTTTATATATATATAACTTATAACTGAAGCCACCTGGTTGCACTGGTCATTGCTGCATTTCTTTTGTTGTGGTCTGATTTCTTAACTTTCCAATGAGCTTTACACATCTTATTCTCCGAACGTGCATTAAGTGCTGTTTTTTTGCACCATCTAGTGGTTTAAGAAACAGAAAGCATTCAGGTAGATTCTCTTAAAGGAAAAGTCCACCATTTGTCACACTATCAACATATAAAATGCAACTTGTTTTACAAGAGATTTTGGGAGGCTTCTTACTTCATGGTGGAGGGGTACATACAGGGTGTGATTTAGTTCAGATTCACTATTTTACCATCATCGATATTCCATAGAAATTCTCACATGACATGTGGGTTTCACTGGGGTTGGAGAGTTAATAATGGCTGTAATTGTGCTGGACACGTCTGGTCCCATTCACCACTACTGTAAAGAAATTTTCCTTTATTGGGATTTTCTTTTAAGCTATTATACCATGCTGTTTTCAGAGTGGTTCACTCATTACTCTCTCACTATTCACTGCAAAGCATTTGTAACACAGTGAACTGACTGGAGAATAACACTGAAAGCACTTTGAGAAATTCTGCATGCATTACACGTTGTGTTTTATTGTGCACTGTTGTAAAAGTAATAGTATTTTTTTTTTTTTTTTGCAGTTTAAGACCAATCACAGAAATCAGAACTTGAATCACTAGAACAGTACATATGCACATGAGCTATATCTGTGAGAACTAAATGGAGATACATTAACTGTACAAAAACTGCTAATTAAAATATGTTTGTTGTCAAAAACGTAATGTTTCATGGAATGTTTCAGTTTTTCTAAACAGATTTGAACAAGCAAACATTTTACTCTTTAATACAGTGCCTACCGATAAACAAAACTACAAGGAAAAGCAACTTTTTAAACTCATTTGTTCAACAAAAATATCTACAGATAATTAATATATTTCTGTGGAGAAAGTAACTACACTCATGGGCTAAGAAGCTAGGTTTGCCCTCTTTAGCAGAGACAACTTTTTCTATTTTCCACCAGTCTCTGAGTTTGGCTTGTTGAAATATCTGACCACACTTCCATGCAAAATGTTTTCATTTGAGTTCAAGATGTTTGAGGATTTAAAAAATAAACCCTCCTTCCATCTTTTTAAGCCATTTCGTGGTGCATTAGCTAGTGTGCCTAGCATTACCTTTGGTCTTTGCCACACATGTACTGTTACTGTGGCCAAACAATTTTTTTTTTTCACAAGAAGGTCTTTGGCTGTATGTTCTTTGGCAAACTGTAGTCTTGCTCTTTCTTTTTGGACAGCAAAGGCTTTTTTCTGACATAATATAACACTTTAATCCCCTGATGGAAATGTGGGTGTTCCAGCAGTTTATATGCAAGATAAAGACATACAGAATGCAAACAGAGTATTAATTTAAAATAAAAACAATAAAGCTGCAATTAAACTAAAGTAAAATAAACTAAACTAAATAAAATAAATATAGTGATATTACAGTGCTGCATTACAGTAGAAATTTGGGGGGAAAATATAGATTCATTTACAATCACAGTTGCTGTTATTTGCCAAACTAACACATTTTTTTAGAGATTTCTTTAGAGTATATAAGATTAAAATATAATTATAACCCATAGAGCATAAAAACCTTTAGTGCATTTTGTTGTTTCACCACTACACGACAGCAGGAATGTGTGTGTCTCTGTGTGTATCTGATCGTTTTTTTTTTGTTGTTGTTGTTGTTTTTTTTATCTGTGGAAACTATTTAAGAGAGTGAAATATTTTGTGATGACTAGACAACTGTCAGTAGTTAGTATCTACCAAAAATGATGCAAGGAAAGACAACTAATGAATCAGTAACAAGGTCATAGGCACCCAATGCACTTCACTGATGCATGTAGGGAGTATAGACTAGTCCATCTAGTCTGATCCCACAGAAGAGCTACTGTGCTTTCAAAGGTGAAAGCTGACTCTGAGAGAAAGGGGTCAGAACACAGTGCACCACATTCAGAGCTCTTTGAGCATCATGAGGGACCTACTCAATATTAGGCAGGTTGTGTTAATGTCATTTCTGATCAGTGTGTGTGTATATATATTCCATAAAGTAGAACTAACTTTTGGTGCTTTTTTGTCATTTAATCACTAGGTGGCAGCAGGTGAATTTGATTCCAGTGTCTTTACTACAAAAAAAGAAAGCATGTGCTTGTGTGTGTGTGTGTGTGTGTGTGTGTGTGTGTGTGTGTGTGTGTGTGTGTGTGTGTGTGTGTGTGTGTGTGTGTTTGAAGAGTTCTCCTGTTCTGCACAATTTTGTGTTCTCCTTCCTTAGACAAACTCGCTTCAACTCGATGAGACATTGCTAACAAGCTGTTAGTGAGTAAAACACCGAAACAGCAGGAGTGCCACAGTACCAGGGCAGTCCTGAATCCCCCCAGGCAGCCTGCTGGAAAACATCACTCACTCCAGGAAACTCTGGTGGCTTTATAAGTGACCAAGTCCACCAATGCAGAGAAACTGTTTTGCATCCTAAATGTAATGTTTAGCTGCTAGTGTAGGTGGATGTAGTCCAGTGATCACAAGTCCAGTTCTAGCTGATTAATGCTGATTAATGTTGTGCCATTGGAGTTTCTGTAGGGTACATGCTTCTGTAGCTGTAGCTGGTTTAGGAAAAAATAGAATTAAATCATTTGTTCTTCATTCTTATTCTTATTAACACGATAACCTACATCAACATCTCAGTCTGTAAAGGAACGGTGCTGACATTTGGCTGAAGTAATCAAGATGACTGATACTGTCCCTGTAATTTGGGACTCATGCTGCCATCCAAATGTCCATTTAAGCTATTACGCCATGCTGTGCTCAGAGTGGTTCACTCCATAACTCTCCCACTATTCACTGCAAAGTATTGGTCACACAGTGAACTGACTGGAGAATGACACTGAAAGCACTGTGCAAAATTCTGCATGCAGTACGCATTATATTTTATAGTGCACTGTTGTAATAGTCATATAATCATAGTAATATATTTTTAGGAGTTTTAAATGATTTAAATGTATAATTTGGTTTCACTTTAATTCAATATGTTACACCAAACCAGTAACTACCTTTAATTTACTCACACATTTGAATCAGGCTCGTCACATCTGTTGATCAAACCTTTCATCAGATATTTAATATTTTTTGGTGAAGAAAGTAAGTACACTTATGGGCTAAGAAGCTACATTTGCACTCAGAAACAACACACTTTTGTCCACCAGTTTGACTTGTTAAAATACTTGACCACTTTCCATGGAAAATGTCTTTTGAGTTCAAGATGTTTGAGGGTTTTCTTCAATGGTGCTAACATTTGGCTGACATGCTGTCCCTGTAATTCCGCTGTCCGTGTACTTTGGGCCAAAAATTCAGTTCAATTCAATTCAATTCAGTTTATTTCTATAACGCTTATACATAAATGGAACTCATCCTCCTCTGGGCATAGGATAACAATGACAACAAGATGAGTTAGGGGGCCCTGCACCAAATAGAGGAGGAAAAAAAACACCAGCGAAATGTGGTGGACTAAACCGCATGCAAAACATTTCCTCTCACATGGTGCTTGAGTGTATTTACAATGACAAATAATCACTTTCACTTTAAACTGTATTCAATTTTTATTTTTATTTTTTTAAATCGAGGGAAAATTGATTTTCCCTGATATGGGCTTTTAACCAATATGCTGGTGCTTCTTTCTGTTGGGGCTTCTGATTTCCATGATGCAGGGAACACAGAGAGAATCATGAAACTGAACCCTAAAACAGATTCCACACGAAAACATGGAAATCTCCAGAGTTTGAGTGATTGTGATGAAATCACATACAGCTGAAGTATTTAATTAAGAATGCTTCTCATATCACTGTGTCATATCAAAATTACATTGATCAGCCATAACATTGCACCACTGACAGGTAAAGTGAATAACGAATGAAATAATAATAGTTGAAATAATATGGTTTATATGAAATATGAAATAATAGTTATTTCATTACAATGGTACCTGTCAGGGGGTGGGATATATTAGGTATCAAGTGAACAGTCCTCAAAAGTAGACGAGGGTTAGTATCGAAGCCACTTTGACAAGGTCCTTGTTGTGGTGACTTGACGACTAGACGAGTCAGAGCATCTCCAAAACAGCTGATCTTCTGGAATGTTCCAGGTGTGCAACTGGTGAATCAGCAACAGGGTCATGGGCACCCAAGGGTTACTTAAACGTGTGGGGAATGAAGGCTAGCCTGAGGCCTGATCGGTATACATCACCAAGCAGACATTTCATCAAGCAAGCAAAACACTCAAAATCTCAAATCTCTGCTTTGATGGACAAGCCAAGCATCTCCAACAAATGACACGAGGCAGCTTGGTAACCTGAGAGCATCAGCAGCTGTAATGTGGCTGTGGTTGTGAATGCTTAAAAGCAAGCAGTGATAAGAAAGCTTATATATTTTGTGAGATTACTTGGGCACACTTGGGGTAAAGTAGGCAGCCACAGTTCTCCTGCATGTCTGCAAATGGTGGGGCTGAATGCTGCTATCCAATATGACCACATGTTGCCACACACTGATCAGCCATCACATTAACACCACAATGACTCTGATAATGCAGGGCTGACAGAATGGTTTTAGCACCATGAGGTGGAGCTACTCAATATTAGGCATGTGGGATTAATGTCATGGCTGATCTTTATATATATTTATATGTATAAAATTATGAAGGTGTGAGGTGTGATGACAGAAAGGTTAACTCACCTTACACACGATGTATCTCTATTGACTTATTGACTTGTTCATTATTAATTCATTACTTGTTGCTGACTAACCTTTTACCTTAAAAAATGAATGCCACCTGTAATTTGGAAAATACACACAGGTTTGTTGAGTCAGATTATGAAAGCTGTGGCTGTCCAGGGCTGAATCACTGTGGTGTATCAAATGCCTTAATGCTTTTGTGCTTGTAGCTGAGTATAAGGAAGTGGGAAGAACTGGTAATGAAAACATTTACAAGGAAGTCAATGAGACTGTTAATGTATGTCTGTGTGTGTACATGTGTGGGAGGTGCATTCTAAGATTAGGAACAATTTTCCTTGTTCTTTCCCATCCAGGAAAACTTTTCCCAATTTGACAATATCAGCAGCTCAGCAAGAATAGACCAGTACCAGGCCTCAATGACTCTTGTTATGTATGAATGGGAAGAAAACCATTTCCTTTTGCAGTATTCCAACACAAACTGCTCACCACGCTCTAGGTGATAAGGATATCATCTCATTCCAGGAAGAGAACACAAGTTTATGACCTGCATAGAAAATAAGTTCTTCCAGTATTAAAAACTGGAATAACTGATATCCTCACATTCTAGCAGCACAAAAGTCTATTCATGCAACGTTCTGTGTGCACAACTCGATCTTCGTTTTTTCCTTTTATAGAGAAATACCAGACAGAACAGTTTGTGTGTGTGCATGTGTGTTTGCAAAATTAGTCACTCATTTATTTGCATCACCTCCTTGACTGCAATGACTGCTAGAAGGAAGCAACAGATACAGATGTTCCTGTAAAAGATGTCAACATGATATAAACAAAAAAAGCTCTTGCAGGGGATGTGTCTAACTGAGGACACCAAATAAAACACTCTCACCATGGACAACATGAAGACTAAGGGATTAAAGTTAGCCCCTCCCATATAAAAAAAAAACAGTGTGTGTTATAATACAATCTTAAGCATTGTTTAATTAAATCATATATAGCAACATATGTTGTCTATAAGTCTGTGGTTACTCTAATAATTAGCACCACATTCATATTAGCCCTTTTCCAAAAGAAGCTAGTATTGGTAATTTATTTAAAATACTTTATAAATACATTGATGGGCAGTGGTGGCCTAGTGGTTAGGACACTGCCTTAGGGACCTGAAGGTTGCAGGCTCTAATCCCGAGCACTACTGAGGTAAACTTGAGCAAGGTACCGTCCCACTACACTGCTCCCGGGGTGCTACTGTCAGCTGCCCGCTGATCCACGTGTGCACGTGTGATGGGTTAAATGCAGATGTCACATTTCATTGTGGTGCTTGAGTGTGTTCACAATGACAAATAGTCACTTTCATGCTCTGCCCACAAATCCACACTTTACATAAAAGGACAAGGTCTACAGAACGCTGCCGGATATTCCATTCACACTATTGCTCTTAGGCTGAAGGTTCAGTAGATAATCCCACGCTGCGGAACTGGATTATGCTGTTGAAACTAATTGAGAGTAGCGAGGTTCAAAAACAACGAACAATCTGCCACAGCTGCACTGGATTTTCCCAATAGGACAACGTGTGATGGATTGTAGGAACATGACACCTGAATGCAAGCACAAGTAGGATGGTATTGTAATGAGGATCTCGGACAAGAACCAGAATCGGCCAAAAAAAGTCTCCAAACAAAGTTCGGTATCAGAAAACAGGAAGACATGAGGTCAACACCAGAGACAGAAGCATGGACAAGGCTCAGAAACGTGCAGATTTACGAGACTTTGCAGAATTGCGGAGCCTCTCTACATGTTATACAGCCTCCCTGATGATCCTCTGATCGTCTTCACGTGGTAGGGGGCGTGTCCAGAGGCCAGTTAGAACTCTAGGGATGGAGACTGGCTCTGGAGGCAACAGCTCTAACTTCAGTTTTGCTCCTATAGTGCTTTTCAAACCTTTTCACAAAAGACTAGGTCCAAGCCCCTAATGGGCGAGCCAAAAGTCCATCCATCCATCCATTTTCCAACCGCTTCTTCAGTTTCCAGGTCACGGGGAAACTGGAGCCAATCCCAGCTGACTGCGGGCCTAAGGCAGGGTTCACCCAGGACAGGAAGCTCAACCCATCGCAGGGCAACACATAGACAGACAACCATTCATACACACATTCACACCTATGGGCAATTTTCCAAATCCAATCAACCTACTGCAGCCTTTGGACTGTGGGAGGAAACCGGAGAACCCGGAAGGAAACCCCACGCGAACACAGGGAGAGCTTGCAAACCCCGCACAGAAAGGCACCTGTGGCCAACCCGGGGATTGAACCCAGGACCTTCTCACTGTGAGGCGACAGTGCAAACCACTGCACCTCCGTGCCGCCCAACTTTGCTACATACAAGTGAATTTGTGGGCAGAGCAAAGACGGAAAAATCAATCCTTACACATTTCTCAGACACACTTACATCCCATATCCCCGAAACCCACACACCAGACCCACCACACAACTGGGAAAAGTGGCTGAAATCTCCATTAAGCTTTACTCTATTCAGCAAACCCACTTCTCTTCCTGCAAATCCAAATGTAAACCCACTTTCAAACACCAAAATTACCAATGAAATCCATTCCCTAAGTGCACTGATGGGTGGTCTCTGCTAGCAGAACTGTGCATGCAGTGTCGTAATGGCTGGTGAGTAGCACACTGCACTTACACAGGAAGGTTCAGAGACATATTTCATATATATGTCACTTTTCCTTTTTTTCTTCACATGCTTATGCACCCGAGGGGCAGCTATGGGGTTAGGTGCCTTGCCAAAGGCCATTTGAGCTGTGGATATGGGAGAGGGAGGACTTCTGTACTTTTTCCACCCCTCCCACATCTTCTGTGCCGGTCCTGGGGGATTAAATGGGCAATTCTCTGGTTGCAAGTCCTCTTCTCCAGCCATTAGGCTACAAAGGAATTTGTTTGGTAACTCTCAGCAAGAAGAAAGTATATATATATATATATATTAAAACAAATAGAAAAATAGACATAAAAAGTGCAAAGTACAATATAATAAATTAAATTATTCAGTATTGAAGGAGGTGAACTACTGAAAATATAAATTATATTATATATATATATATATATATATATAAAAAACACATATAATACATACACATATTCATACAGTACATCCATGTGCACAAATGCACACACATATGCATATAAATAAAATAAAATTGTAACTCATCTAATAAAGTTTATATATATATATAAACAAATTTTAGTATATATAAGAAAGTATCAATATATATTACATAGTCTACATCGAAAATATAGTATACTGATTTCTTTATTATTATTATTATTATTATTACTAATTTTTATTTCAACAGCACTATATGAAACTGACCATTCCAAACACAGTTTAACACTAGTCTCCACTGAAAATGTCTAATGCGATGTTCCTATAGATACATACACAAACACACAGATACAGCTCTCATGATGAATGGCTGTTCAGTTGGCTCCATTAAACAAGCAAACCAAAAGTGCAGAAATGCCATATAACCTGAAATCAGATTCTGCACCCACCCCCCCCACCCCCCCATGTTCCCAGAAGCACTTTTCTCCATGAGTCAGGCTACTGTCTTTCAAATGGAACTACAATCAGACTGAAATGGCCTTGCAGGAAACCTGGTGAAATAACAGTGTTTACTGTGTGGCCTTGCTGTTTGAAGGGTTTTAAAGCTAATGGGCACCTTTGCTGAATGATGATAAGGATACACACCGGTTGCAACAGTTACAGTAATGAGTTTTTATGAGAACACAGCAGTTCGTGTGAAATATGAAATATTTAAGGCAAAAATGGAGGAGAATCTTTCCCTTTCCAGTGGACGTCACATTTAGGTAGTCAATGTGTAGAACCACTGAAGCTCCAGCAGGAACGGCAGAATCTTCAATGAGATTTCTTAAGATTTTCATCATTTCTCCTGTTGAAAGAAGGAGCATCGTTTGTGTGGCACTGATGATGCTGATATCACGTTTCAGGAACATGTATGAATCGCCTATACATTATTGCTGCACAATCATGTTTGACAAGTGTAGCTTGATTTGTGTAGTTAGTATTAGGGCTGTAACAATGAACTGACCACAATAGCGCATGATCTGATTGATGTGACACCGAAATTGATGTGTGTTCACTCTACAGTTAATTCTCCTTCATTTTACTATGAGCAGTGTTTTGTACCGAAAAGCTGCTTCTGCTTATGACCACACTGCTGCATTTGACCTTTAATAATAAAATGCCCACATTATAATGTGTCTGCACGTGTGAGATGATGGAAATGTAGCAGACTGTGTGACATTTCATCATATTTTATACTGACTGGCAACCCCAGTATCCCAACCAATCACATCGCTGCAGACCCCAGTATCCCACCCACTCACATCACTGCAGACCCCAGTATCCCAACCAATAACATCGCTGCAGACCCCAGTATCCCACCCAATCACATCACCGCAGACCCCAGTGTCCAACCCAATCACATCGCCGCAGACCCCAGTATCCCACCCAATCACATCACCGCAGACCCCAGTATCCCACCCAATCACA
>JBBPDA010067284.1:0-12916 GCA_037974385.1 Arnoldichthys spilopterus | reverse complement strand
TCTTTCTCTCTCTCTCTCTCTCTCTCTCTCTCTCTCTCTCTCTCTCTCTCTCTCTCTCTCTCTCTCCCTCTCTCCCTGTAGTTATTACAGTATAACCCAGTGGAGCGGTTGGGCACAGGCGTAGCTGGAGTGGAGGATATAAAATCTCATCCCTTCTTCTCTCGAGTGGACTGGCCTAAATAAACTTGCCTGTACGGGTGAAAGGTGAAAGGCCACCTACAGGACTGACTGCACAGAGGGCTGAATTGACCAGGATGTGTTTGGGTGATCGTGTGTACGCGTGTGAGGAAGGACCTCGTTTCTCTGATCTTCACGTGCAGGACGTCTTCACTCAGTCAATTCCAGCCGGGTTGCAGAGCGTTCAGGTGAAAACCTCCCAACACAGAGCAGCCCCTTCCACGCCGCGCAGCCCGGCTGCTCCAAGATCTTCAACTCTACACACCTCGCTGCAGTGGTGACGCAGTGCAGCGCGTTCACATCACCTTCCCTTCCACCTTCCAGTCATATTCACTATTCACACGTGTCCAAACATGATCAATGTGGGTGGAAAAGGAGCTTTTAGACAGTACTTTCTAAAGTTTGGGGGATACAGAGCTTTTCAGGAACACGACTGATGAAAAAAGCTTTTTTTTTTTTTTTTTTTTTTTTGAACAAATTGATGATTTGTTGAATATATTAAAGGTGTATTGCGCAGGTAAATGTTTGTGACAATAACTAAACCTCCCTAATTGCTCATTCTTCAAAAAAAGAGTATTTTTTAAATTTAGTCTAGGGCCATTTTTATGAAGAAAGTCTGCACCAGTTTATAGCATGAAGGGAGTGAACATGCTATATACTCTATTTGCTTTAAAGTGCTCATATCATGCAAAAACACATTTTTCCTTTTTATTTAAAAAAAAATTATATGCATTGTTTATAAAAAAAAATGTTTCGTTCACTCCGCAGTCCATACAGTGTGTATATATAAACTAAACTGCAGAAACAGCCCCTTTTAGAATGAAGTGCTTTTGTGATGTCACTAAAACCATCACCTTTACATGGTCTTAAAGGCACAGTAACGGCCTGTTCAATTCTAAGCCATGAAACAAGACTGGAAAAGTCCTGTAAAAATGAATGAACATAATTATGTCTCGCAAAAGTGTCCTATACAAAGGCCTTGGTGGGAAAAAAGTTATACAGTTAAAGGTCACAAATATTTACATGCAATATATATTATAAACCTGCATAATCTTTAGTACGCTGACATCGTAAACTGACAAAGAGCATTTTTTGAAAAGCTACATGCCCCCAAATGTTTAGGGATTGAGTGAATACTTTTCTACATGCACCTGAAGTGCTGCTTCAACCTTTTCTCGGCAGTAAAGTAGTATTTCACTAAAAACCTGCTAACACTGCGGAGAGTAAACGAAAGCTAAAGGTGGACCAGTTAGCCTTTTAACTTGTAGTCATGACTAGCAGTGTTTGTATAGTTCAGTGCAATATTCCTTTATTAAAGTAAGTTTTGCTCGATTTTTTTCTTGCCCCATGGTCCCATGAGCGCCAGAGCTTCTAAGTACCATTCAGTTTCAAAGACTGGACCAGGGGTTACGCGAATACGCTAATACGCTAATAATGAGGGACAATAGGAGTGAAGGCTTGTTTAGTTCTATAGCTTGTTAGCCATGTGCTAGGAAAACCCCCCCAGCATCAAGCGAGAAGCATTTTTTTCGCCCTCTTTTGTCACTCATGTGACCTGTAGCTTGCTCCTAATGTAGCTGATCAGCTAAAACACTTTTGGTGTCTAAGGATTGCTCATTAGCATTGCCCACAGCTGCTAGTCGATGGTCTACTATTGTCCGTTAGCTACACTGGTCTAGAGAGACATCAGGCATGTATTAAAGATTGCCTACATTTGGGTTGAGGGAAACATTGTGATTGTGGAACCCTCACTTTAGGCATGTAGAAGAAAGACCAGCACAGCCTAAAGGGTTGCCGTACGACACAGTCCAGTACTCATTCATCTCATATGTTGATCATGAACTCAGATGGACTTCTTAAGCTGCACATGGAGGTAGACTTACTTACTGCACTGAATAAAAAACTTGCTCCAGGAAACGGCTTTTGTGCAATAATTAGAACATAGGTTTTTTTTTTTTTTTTAGGTTATTACTATTATAATATATACTTTTTTTGCACTTGAATGTGGTGCCAAGCTGAGGCCAACTCCTGTGCAATTATGTGAGCTCGCTGATGAATATTGAAGACCAGTTAACATGTGCCTGGCCTAAACCATTACGGATTTGACCCGTATTAGCTCCCAATTTACAGCAGCCGAAAAGAGGTTTCACTCCAGTCAACGCCTGAAGTTTAATATTCAATATTTGGTTCCAACGATTATCCAGTTACAACACAGAAGCACGATCACTGCCTGGACGTGCAGTGATGGCTGGGGATTACTGGAACTCCAAGAGCGCACAGTTGACCTCTCTATGCTCTGCCTACAAAGGCATTCTTTTGTAGCGGCTGTACAAGCTTTATGGAACATTGGGTAAATTGTGGGGATGCTCGATAGTTTCAGAATCATATCGGTATCACAGATATTTGCGTAAAATATATAATTGATATGCCTGATATTTTAAACCAATGTTAAATAATGCATTTACTGAAAGAGCCAAATGTTTAGATGACTATGAGCTAAAATTCATTCATTTTGCCTTGTTTTAAGGTTATAGAAATACATGTTGTACTTGAGTTTGGCTAATTTAGATAGATATAGTCTATAATTTCTGCATACATTTTTTTTATCAACATTGGCTGATATGGACATGAAAAATATCAGATATCGGTCTGCAAATCTCACATTAGTGCATCCCAGCCAGATTCCCATATAGTCTAATGCAGTGTTTCCCAACCCTGGTCATCATTAATATAATTTAAAATTAAAATCTCAAAGATTTTTTAAAAAATTCTGCATAATTCATCTGTTAATACACAACATTATTCAGAGTAGAGCCGGTGTGAAATGCTTCATTGTAGAGAAACAAGTAGTGGTGAATGGTACCAGGGGTCCACAACACAAATACAGCCACTTTATTTACTATAATAACCCTCCAGTAAAGCTACACAAGTCTTTTGAGTTTTTATGTTTAATGCTGATGGTAAAATAGCAGTAATTCCTAAAACGTTTGTTCCCTTTGAGGACTTTTTTTGCCCCACAACGTAAGATTTCAGTATTTTTATTTTTATCTCCAGATGTCATCAGACAGCTTATTTTTTCCTATTATGTAACAACTCTCTGTGAGGAAGCTTTTAGAGGCATACGACTCTTTCGGAAATCTGGTTCCATTCCCCATCTGAAGGGCGTTTTTACCTCTTAACCATGTAATTAGGCAGAATTTGTGAGAAATCTTTGTGCTGCATTAATTAGTTTTTAATGGACAAGGCACATAAAGTGATTCCGGATTTTTGTTCTGTCAAGCTTTTAACCTAGCAACAGTTGCTGTGAAAGAATGCCATTGTGGGCGGAGCATTGACAGGCCAGTTGGCTCCTACAGAATACAGAATTGGCCAAGTTGCACCATTCGTACGATGATTTTTAATTTTTCTTCCATTTTTTTTATCGCAAGACTACTCGAGGACACTACCAGCCGTGTTTTCCATTGGTTTACACTTTGTACGTTTGGTGTGCACAGGTTATTAGACGTGATTTGAAAATCTTACTACAGTGAAATACAGGTGTGAGCGTGTGTTGGGAAGAATGCCCAGTCATGCTGTTTACTACTCGAGATTGATCAGATGGTGTGAATGTGTGTATACGGATGCAAGGAGACGACTGTGATGATGGATAAAACGATTTTGCAACATCAAGGCATTATTATTATTATTATTATTTACTACTACAATAAGAGCTGATGTGGTGCGTATGGTTTATATGCATAATAATATATTCTGTTTACTAAATCTACGTTTGCACTGCGGGCATGTACAGAAGAATTTATTACTGTGTGGCGCGACCGACTGGACGTTGGACGTTCACCGTTAACAGACCCCTTTTCACATCTGTAGGTAGGACACACCCACACCTGTGTTTATTGGACGTTGTTACTGACATGTATGTTTGAAGAGAAATGGTCATTTATTCCAAATGCTCAGATTAGCGAGGTCCAATATTCCTTCGCCTTGTTAATAGGATGAAATATAAGAGATAAAATGTAAAATAAAAGAGAGAAGAAAAGAGAAAGAATGTTTTACCCTGTTGTAGTCAAGGAAACGCCTCTCAGACCAGACAGTGTGGTTTTATGGGCATTTCACTTGGGTTTGGTCATTTATCGCTCTCAGTGAGCTGTGAGAGGTGGGCTTTGTTTTTTTTTGTTTTTTGTTTTTTTTTCCCCCCCCATGCCCCATGCCCTGTATCTTGATTGTTGGACCACTCATGTGTCTGGACTACATTTCAATAAACTCCCTGAATAACTGAAGCTCCACTCGACTGCTGTCATTGGTTTTGACTGGTGTTTTATTGTCGTCTGTGTTTGCTGAGATGTGTTGGCGTGAGTTTCTATTGCTGTTTCATTTGTGCCTGTACCGTTTGCGCACTTCTTGTGTAGCAGCATTTCCGTATATGAAAAGTGTCCTACTGTTACTAAGCCGAAAGGGGCGGCGCCGAATGTAACGCAGAGTAACGTAACGGATTTCGTTCTAGTACAGCACACTTGCGCTGATCAGCCATGTCATGACCACTGGCAGGTAAAGTGAATACCACTGACTATCTAGCTATTTCATGGGATATATTAGACAGCAAGTGTACAGTCAGCTCTTGAAGTTAATGTGCTGGAAGCAGGAAAAATGGGCGTCTAAACCAGAGCATCTCCAGAATGGCAACTCTTGTGGAGTGTTCCAGGTGTGCAGTAGTCAGTACCTACCAAACGTGATCCAAGGAAGGACAACTGGTGGCACCCAAGACTCACTGATGAGGAGTGGGGAGTGGAGGCTAGCCAGTCTGATCCAGTTCCATAGAAGAACTGCTTTAAAAAGTGATGCTGACTCTGATAGAAAGAGGTCAGAACACACAGTGCACCACAGTCAGAGCTGTTTCAGCAGCGTGAGGGACCTACTCACTATAAGGCAGGTGGTGTTAATGTTATGGCTGATTGGTGTGTATTACATATATAATTATTTTTATGCATGTGAGTGTATCTGTTGCCTTTTATCAGTGTGTGTATGAGCCAAAGTCAGTGTAACGACAGCGCTTAAAGAATGTCATCACTCCTTACACTTGGGAACACACACACACACACACACACACACACACACACACACACATTGAAGCTACAGTGCTCTCTGACTGCAGCTGACACTCTTGCCATGGATCTGCCCTTCAGATAGACTGATTAAACTGCACAAAACACACACACACACCTACCTGCCTACTCCACACACAGAGAGATGCTGGGTCAGGTGCACAAAGCTGACTGTATTTGAACAGATTCTGGTAACATCCTCATTTACAGTGTGTGTGTGTGTGTGTCAGGATTACACAGTGTATTATTTATTAAAGGCAAAGTTCAGTCAAAAACCTACTCTGGCTAACGATCTCTCTTGCGCACGACTGTGAGCGAAGTGAAATGAAGTGAGCGGTCACTGTTTAGCGTAATGCACATGTGCTCATGCGTATTTGTGGCCCCTGGCTTGTGTGATGGTTTGTGCAGTGTTGGCCTTTGCAGCCCTGACATCTCATGGAGCTGAAACAGGTAAATGTTTAATAATCCACAAGTACTTTCAGCTTGGGAGATTTCAGACCACTCACAGTTCCAGGAGAGTTTCTGTGGTGAATGAGGGGATTCAGATGATCCACCTTTTGTCCATAGTGGTTCTGGCTGATCTTTGTTCCCTCCGAGATCACGGATATAGTCTCCGACAATATCATCGCTGTCTGGACTGAGTCTTCTGTCTTTTTGTGGCCTTGCTGTCTGCTGCTCGGATTAATCGAAATGTTTACAGGAATTTCGGAATTTTTTTCTGCATACACATCCATTATGAACAGAAAATGTTTTCTTGGACTCCTAGCCATGGATGGCTTCAGGACCTCCAGGGGTCAGTCTCCCACTGATAGGACCAATGCTTCAACAGCTGAGTGATTCAGGAGCCTGATTTATATCTTTCAGTCTGGACCTCATTAGAGGAGAAATTTTATTTAAAATTTCATGGGTTTTTGTTTGTGGTGCAGAAAATGAGTTAAAAACAGTCAAAAACAAAGTACTTTTTTATACAAAAAAAATTTAATAACTACATAGTTAAATATGAAATTATGTAATTATGTGTGAATGCTGCAGTTAAAAAGTCCTAAATGTAGCCCTTTTCAAAATACATCCAATGTTGGGACCACACTCAGTCGTCCTCTGTTCTCTGCAAAAGTTGAACTGAAATTAACTTTTTTATTTGAACTGAGAAAAGTAATTGTTTCTGTTAAGTATCACAATGTAAAAAGTGATAAAGAAAGTAACTGATTTTTTTAAAAAACGGCATATTTTACTGCCACATGGCTGAAACACCTTCTTCTTTTTCTTCCTTTGTTGTTTAATGGCGATTGGCAAACAGCTTTTATGTGCATTTCCACCTTTTGTGGTCATAGCTTATTATTAACCACCTGGTGTGAAATAACTGAGATTCTTTATGTGAAGGCTTGTGTTCTTGTATTCATTAAAGAAACTGAAGGACAAGATGCATCGAGAATCCTTTTATAATTGAATTGCTAGGCCTCGAGTTCTATTCAATTCGAATCATGAGACCAATGAAGACTCTGAACTCACTGCACATTATTATAATGTAAATTTTAGTGCGATAGATATACATTTTAAGGGGCCAATATGCTGTATTTTCTTGTCGTTTTTCCACTTTTTTCACTTCGAGTTTCCTTTCTATACGATCACTTTTCAACTTGGAACCGCCTGGAATTGAACTGGCTGTAGTTACTGCGCCTTTAAGACGGAAACATGTAAATGACCTCTGTTTTAACTGACTATTGTCCCTCACACTCCTTATAACGTCAGTGGGAATGGGTGGAGCTAAACTGCCTTAAGTTGAGTAGGCCAGTATATAAATAAATGCAATGCTTTTTGTGACATCACAAAAACAGTTGATTCAAATGGGACATTTTTTTTGCAGCAATATTTACCTATTATATCAAACATCATATGGGCCCTTTAAACCATATATGTTTTCAGGGGATGGGGTGGCGGAGGTGTTAGCATGGCATGGTGGTTTAATGAGGATCACTGGACATTAAAGATTTATTTGACCTGAAGTAGAGTCATTCTTCTCCAAAGGATCAGTGGCGCTCAGAAGAGTTTGATATCTTTTTGTTGAAGGTGTGTGTGCTCTGGAAAGGTGAGTGTGTGAGGTGAAAGGTGTTTGAGTGGGCCATGGTGTGTGAAGTTTGTTCTACTAAACACTGGGAATAATAAGTGGTTGTGTGTGTGTGTGTGTGTGCGTCCCGTATTACAGGAGTACGTCCATTATTAATGTAGTGTGTGTAAGTCGCACACATTTTGCTCTCTGACTCCGGCTCCACTGAGGGGCGTAATTACCATCATTACTGTCTGCAGGAGTGAAAGGTAACCTGTCAATCATTGTGTGTGTGTGTGTGTGTGTGTGTGTGTGTGTGTGCGAGAGGTTTGTCAGTGTGCTCTGCTTTCAAAGGTACACTGAGCTGAATATTTATCAGGACATTTTTCACTGCAGAATGCCAGGCCTGAGGGAAGCTTCCTTTAAAGCAGAAGTTCAACATAAAAATCAGATTTGTTCAGTTTCCTCAATCTACTCGGGCTGATCAGTCGAGAGGTGACTATAAATACAAAGGCGCAGCCCTTAAAGGCAGAAAGTGCGACTGCGTGACGTACCTTTACATGTTTAACTGTGTCAGAAACAGCCCTGTGCTGCCAGTGGAGTTAATTTTTAAAAATCATTTCGAATTTATGCATTTATAATCTAATATTAAATTATTTTTAATTATTATTATTAATATTTATTTATTTAAAAAATATTTTGCTTTTTATTATTAATATTATTAGAAAAAAATTTAATTATAAAATTATTATAGCACAATAAATATTAATAGTAATAATAATATTATTATTGTTATTATTATTATTGCATTTGTTAACTGCCATTCATATTTAATTAATTAATTAAATTAATTAATGTAATTAATTTTTATATTATTTTACTCTTATTTTTAATATTTTACCTATTTATAATATATTTATATTTATTGTTTTATTTGTATTACATATATAATTGGTTATTTTTTTATGTGAATTAATTACGTATATTCACTTTTAATGTTATTATTTATTTATTAATTTTCTGGGTAAAAAAAACAAAAAACACTACAGATATACAGTTGAACATGACCGGTTCCCTAAATGTGAAGCGTCAGGGTAAATGCAGTTGTGTTTATCTCCTGTACGTATCATTTTTCGTTTTTCACCCCTGCGTTTGCCTGACGAGGCTGTGAAAGAGTGTTTTTGTGGGTGGGGCCTGTTGAAGCGTGGGTCCTGTTTGGGTCCTCAGGGTGGAGGGGGTTAAACAGTAGAGCTAAACTGCGTACGTACCTGTAGAGCTGCGCTGTCAGAGCCGTGCTCTGCTCTGAGCCGTGGTAACGAGGGGCCCTGTGAAGAGTTTGTCAGAAAGACTTTAGTGGAGCAGTGTGTGCCTTCGGCCACGTTTCACACACCCCGGATCAGGGACGGAGGTGCACCCTCACCCGCAGCATCAGTGTCACTTACACACTTGCATGTTGCACACATTACCACTGCAGGTGTCTTAGACCACAGCTGTCCCCGTGTGTGTGTGTGTCCTCAGTGATCACTGTGTGTGTGTGTGTGGGTTAATGGGCATGCCTAAGGCCTATGGATAACAACATTAGTTCTCTAGTCATATCAATGTGCCTGGTCTGTCTGAGGCATTTCTTTACGCTACAATACACCCACCTTCTGTGACTGTGTGTGTGTGTGTCCTCTCCTTACCCTCGCCTCGCTCCCTTAGGGCCTTAGGCACCAGCCGGGTTGTCAGCAGCAGCAGCAGAGTGTGTGTGTGTGTGTGTGTGTGTGTGTGTGGTGCTAGCTGTGACTCTCTAAGATCCACCCAGACACCTCCATTAGATCACTTACCCGGCCTGCAGAGGAGCACAGGAGAAAGAAAGCAAGTGTGTGTGTGGGAAAGAGACGCCCGAGGTGAGTTGGTCTCCTCAAGAACACAATGTTAATCTCAGCTTTGGCAGCAAGCAGAGATATGTGTGTGTGTGTGTGTGCACATGCAGGCATCCTGTGGATCGCAGTCCCAGCCTCAGCCCTCGCAGCTTCTTCAGGCCTGGCATGGAGAAGGAGTACTGTGCGAGTGTGTGTACTGTGTGGGCTAACCGACAGGAGCGATCCTGATGCTGTTCACTGAGGTTTCGATCATAATTAGGTTTTGGAAAATTCTTATTAAACTTGGTTACTTATAAATATAAGTATATATATATGTAATAATATGTATTAAATATGTAAAATATGAATCAGACATTGTAATTATACAAGCTATATTTCTGGAAAAGTTTGGTATCAAGCCAAAACGGGCAAAAACTCCACCTGCAGAACTACAGCAGTTTGTCTCCTCTGTTCCCAAATGGTTAAACTGTGTAACTGAAAAGAAAGATCAGTTACTAAATTGCTTATTTTTTGTACAAAATACTCTTAAATTGGTTTGTAAAAATTGTATGTGGAAATCTTTTGCAGTTTTGTCAGTTAAATAAAGGTTCCAGAGAATTAAGATAGCACAAAATATGTGCTGGCACATATGTAATACACACACTTATCAGCTATAACAGTAACAGGTGAAGTGAATAATGCTAAATATCTAGTTATTTCATTACAATATCACCTGTCAGGGGGTGGGATATATTTGGCAGCAAGTGAACAGTCAGTTCTTAAAGTTGATGTGCTGAAAGTAGGAAAAAAGGACAAGCATTAGAATCTGAGCCACTGTGACCAGGGCTTTATTGTGATGGCAGAGCATCTCCAAAACGGCAGGTATTGTGGAGTTTTCCAGGTGTGCAACAATTAGTACCTAGCAACAAATGATGCTTCGGCGACAGGGTCATGGGCCAAGGCTCACTGATGCATGTGGGGAGTGAAGGCTAGCCCATCAGGTCTGATTCCACATAATTGAATGCTGACTCTGATAAAAAGGGTTTCAGCAGCATGAGGGGAACCTACTCAATACTAGGCAGGTGGTGTTAATGTTATGGCTGATTGGTGTGTGTGTAGTTACAGAGGTAAAGAAATTTGACTTCTCTGAAGGTCTAGAAGGCTCTGAAGTTTCCTCTCTTCTCTGTTTTGTGTACATTGTGTGTGTTCACAGATATTCTACACACATTTTCCTTCTCTCTCTCACTCTTTCTGTCTCTCTCTTTGTCTCTCTCTCTCTCTCTCTCTCACTCTGTCTGTCTCTCTCTCTCTGTCTCTCTCTCTTTGTCTCTCTCTCTCTCTCTCTCTCACTCTCACTCTTGTCTGTCTCTCTCTCTGTGTCTCTCTCTCTCTCTGTCTCTCTTGCACTCTCTCTCCTTCTCTCCCTCTCTCTCTCTCTCTCTCTCTCTCTCCCTCTCCCTCCCTCTGTTTCTCTCTCTCTGTCTCTCTTGCACTCTCTCTCCTTCTCTCCCTCTCTCTCTCCCTCTCCCTCTCTCTCTCTCTCTCTCTCTCTCTGTCTGTCTGTCTGTGTCTCTCTGGCGCTGTTGCTGCACTGATCAGTGCTCTTGTGTGGCTGAGCGCTGTGTTTGGTGCCAAATGACACACACTCTCCGCTCTAATAGCCAGCTGTGCAGCCGCAGAATCACTCCTGATTTCTGATTGTGTCTCCAGCTCCGCTGAAGTGCCCTCCCACTACACTCTCTAGGACACATGCGCACACACTCACGCGTGCCTCACACACCTCTGACCTCTGCTCACAGATGCATTAAATTAATTATATCTCTTAACAAGTGGCTACACACTTAGAATACCAGTTTAATTTGGACCGTTTTTACTGTGTCCCTGCGGTGAGAGAGTCTGTGAACATGTAACTGGCCAAGTTATGGCTTAAAAACTAGATTTTTATACCAAGTTTTATTGTTATTTCTCACTTTCGGCTTAATCAGGAATAAATGAAATGCATGTCATCCTCAAGGTGCTGGTAAATGAATGCACATTCTTTTCGGTCATGGCCAATTCCTCTTCTCCCTCTATCACATTATGGGTTAGGTGAGGACTCCTGGCCATGAGTGGCTTTGGCATTGCCTGCTTATTTTAAAAACAGCAGATGCTCTACACATTATGGGGAAATTTCACATAAATAGGAGTTATCTGAATTATTTAGGCTAAAATCTTGCTACACTGACAGAATTTCTGCTTTAATTAGTTCACTGCATGTGTATTTAGACAATAGCTTATACTTTTGTTTACTCCACTCATTGAATTTGTGAAACAATGACTGTGTTCTATAAATCCTGGCCTCGAATCAGCTTTTTTCTACTATAAGCCCTGATTACCCGGGTTACACTGCCTTTCCCTTTAAGTTCACATAATTACACTTAATTACACTCATTTGGGAACTGAGGAGACTAAGTGTTGAACTTTTACAAGTGGAGTTTTGCCCATTCCTTCTTGAGTGCTTGATGCATGTTTGCTATTGTGTTCTTCATGAATACAATTTTAACAGAAAACAGACCTGAACTGCCCACGCTGTTATAGCACATTTTTTTTGTTTTTACAGCATTTTACAAAATGTCTTAACTTTTCCAGAAATTTCACAATTGATTATTAAAGCAATGGATGGTCCAAACTCTGAAACTGTAGTCCAAATTGCCTGAAAAACTTGTGGACGCTGATGCATTTAGTGTGGCCTTAGCTTTAAAAGCTCTGTAAACACATATGCTACTGCATTATAATGTAATCATCCTATATGCGCAACATATACAGGCTGATCAGCCTTAAGGGAATTATACTTGCACACTTAGCCCTATTTTGACTCCAGTTTAACCTTTTTACTGTGTATCAGTTAACCCTGTTGCCCAGCTGTGTGTGAATGTGTGTGTGTAAGAGCAATACATAAATAAGCTCCTATGTAATGTTCTCTGAACTGTGTTGCTGCTCCTGGGTGTATATGCCTGTAAGGGTTGGGGGTGGGGGGATTGACAGTCACAGCTTGTATGTGACCTGTTTTGGCACTTTGTGTGCCGACATTTAATGTGTGTGTGTGTTCTGATTAATGCAGATTACTTACACCCACTAAAAAAACAAGCATTACTTTCTAATATGAACTGCTTAAGGGCTGAAAAAACAGGAGATAATCATGCTGAAGAGGAGAGCATTACATACAGCCGCGCATCCCCTCTATATACCCCTCTCAGTGTGTTTAAAGTGTAATACCCTGCCAAAAAATCCCAGATAGAGTGTGTGTGTGTGTGTGTTTAAACCCAGACACTCTTGGTGTATTTGTGTCATAGTGTGTGTCCATCCACAGCACGTGTGCGTATGTGAAACGGCAGATACAGCTCAGGGTGGGTGTTCATGCGAGCGTGTTGGATCCTGAGCTCGTGGTACATATGTGCGAGTGCTTGACCGCCTCTCCTTTAGCCGTGATTTTTTTTTTTCGCAAGCTGTCAGCAAAGTGCTACTTCATTCCTCTTAAGCCTTTTCTCCTCATCTCTTGCCAGTGTGGGTAAGTGAATGAATGAATGAATGAATGAAAGAATGAATAAATAGCTACAAAACATCTAGGACCTGCGCGGCTACATGTGCATGTGTTAGATGGTCCTTTATCTGTAAGTAGCTACACTGGTCAGTCATAACATTAACACCACCTGCCTAATAGTGAGTAGGTCCCTCATGCTGCTGAAACAGCTCTGACTGTGGTGCACTGTGTG